>KV428100.1:0-98782 GCA_001632355.1 Sistotremastrum suecicum HHB10207 ss-3 | reverse complement strand
TTTTTTAATCCATTTATTGTCCAGTGAGGGCGGGGCCCTATGTCAGACATAAATACAACAATAATATACCATGCGCGATTATGAAGCTTTAAGCATAACTGTCTGCCTGAGTATGGGACCCCTCGGTGCAATGGGGGCCACTATGGCCCTTTCGGGCAGAGGCGAAGGGTGTAGGTAGCGTGCAATACGCTCGGGCGGCTCAGTCAAGATAGGTCTGAGGGGGCTGGTTCGCGGGCAGGGCTGATGTCGGGTTGGGCAGGTTATACATGAGCGGAGCGGTTATGGGTCTAGGACAGGTCACCAAAGACACTTCTGAATCGTTGCGTTTGGTTGATATATTGGAACAGGGGGGGCAGTGCATCAGGGGAGCTTAGGAGCACGGGAACTGATCTAGCGGCTCTTCCGAGCGCTAACGTGAGAGGCAATCTATGTCCGTCACGTTTCCGGCAGTCCACCAGAAAATGCAGAACGGTCTCGGGTTCGATGTTGCACGCCTCGCAGATAGGGGAGTCAACCCTCTGGATATCGTAGAGATGCTTCCTCAGGGGTGCGTGGCCGGTCCGTAGTTGGACAAGAAGAGCTGCTTGCCGCCGTGGGAGCTTGCCTATGAGTTTAAGAAAACTGTCGGAGGGCAGCGAGGGATCTATTCGGTGCAGTCTTTCATATCTCGGAGAGGCCGCTAGAAACCCCGCTGCTGACTCCTTGAGTTTGGCCGTGAATTGCTGAATACAAACAGACTTGCTGGATCGCAGCAAGCTGCTCAGCGCCTCAGGCAGGGAAGGTGTTGGCGTATCAGCTCCTCTGGCGGCTTGCTTGGCTTCCAGATCGCATCGTTCGTTTCCGGCTATCCCACGGTGAGCAGGAAGCCAGCTGACGACGAGATCTAAGTTCGGGGCACCCCGTCGGATTGTCTCTAGATGATCGTGGAAGAAGTCGAGGAGGTAGGACCCTGGACCCGATTTTACGCTGGAGAGTGCTTGGATTGCTGCCTGACTGTCGCTCTTCATGTATACCCGCCCAATCCTGTCGACATTTTTCAGCAAATTGATACCCAATATAAGACCTACCAGCTCCCCGTCATACACCGTATGCTTGGTCTCCGAGCCGAGCCTGAATCGGGCTACATCCCTACATATCCCGTCCACATATAGCACAGCTGCGGCACCAATCCCTTCATCGATGCATGAACCATCTGTGTATATGACTGTTTCGCTGCCTCCCGGCTGCTGAGCTGCCAGGACCTGATCTCTGTCAAAACACTGGTCGGATGTGAATGCTGGCTTCCACTTAGGCGAGAGCCTGACAGCTGGGATGCATTCGACTTTGTTGGGGTCAATTGGGTACGTGTGGAGGTGTTCTTGGAGCGGAGATCTGTATGTGCCGCCTGTTCGAGCGGCTGCGTTACGGACAATGGGGTGTAGCGGGTGGTTCTTTGGCAGAGTGGCGAGGCGGAGGACTTCTCGGTGACAGACTTTGTCTACGAGGAGGTGGAAGGGGAGGAGCCCGGCGTGCGCTTCTGTTACGTCGGTGGCAGTGGTGGACATAGCTCCTGTGATCTGTATGGCAGCGTATCTCTGCACACGGTTGAGCATCTTCAGGTGGCCTTTGGAACCTATTTTGTCAGCTTGTGGAGGAAAGAGGAAGACGCTGGCCGCATATAGCATCCTCGGAACCGCGATGGCGAGATAAAAGCGCCTCATGATGATAGCAGAGGTCCCCCGGGTCATTTTAATGAGCCTTCGGAAGGCTCCAATAAACGCCATGCCCTTCTTGAGTGCTAGAGCTGTGTGTTCCTTGAACCGTAGTTCTTGGTCAATCAGCAAGCCAAGGAATCTGGCGAAGGCGGAGGGGGAGATCTGATATTGCTGGGCACTGTTTACGAGGGTGAGGTCAGGGCGAGCGATGGGTTGTGTTTTCCGCGGCTGCCCTTCTGCGGGCTCTCGTTTTCTGGAACAGAGAATAACCGCAAATTTTTCCACCGCAAATTCTAGCCCACGTTGTCGAGCTAGATCGAAGCCTCCGCCTGGGCGTTCCATCACGTCCTTCATTTTGTCGTTTGATTCCTGAAAGTCCTTACCCACCGTTACTGCGGCAACGTCGTCCACATAGCCTACGGCACTTTCTTCTTCCTTTTCGTCCACCATGTCGAGAAAGGCAGCGTTGCAAAACTGGAAGAGTATGGGTGGGAGATATTATCGTCCTCGTCATGGTAAGTGACGTTCTTGCCACGCATCCTGACATAAAACCGATTATTCCTGTTGTAGTTCAAAGTGATGCCGAGCACGATTGCTTTCTTCGGCCCATTCGAAGTGACACCGCTTCGTACGTTATCGTCTTCTGATTTCTCATCTATGACAGCACTGAATTTATCCAAGTGTATGCCAACGCGGTTCTGACTTCGTAAGCTCTCAGATCTCAGCGCGTAGCAACCTGCACTTGACCTCATGAAACAAACAGATTGAACTCACGATCTGAATTCCGGGAGCGATTGTCGGATCTCAAAGAAAATAAAGCAACAGCTCCACCGCCCCATACGAAAGGTATACTCCTTCAAAATGTGCAGCATGATATCGCCCAATCCGAAGCAACCGATGCCAGGCACGACGTGTTCGTTGTGCCTTCTCTGACCCACGAGCAATCGATGCTGGGGGCTCCGCGTCAGTCGAACCATAACTTTGTCTAACTTCGTCAGTTTGTAGTATATTCAGGCCATGCAGATGCTCGGGAAGGATCAGTAGTCGGAGGCGGATACTGGCCAAACCAATGACAGGGGAAAGATCTGCGCCACGATGTGCTATGTCTTGCTCGTAGTCTGAATATATATAACAAAGGGAAGCAACCCCAATTTATTATATTGGTTGCCCCCAGGTCGATAAAAATGGACGAGCCAGCGCCCAACACAAACATTGAAACAAGCGTCCCAGAACCGCGTGGCAGAAAATTGTAGCTGGCAAACGCCGCGCCACCTGATCAGGTACCTCAGGAACATCCATAAGGATGACAGCATCTTCTCACCCAAGCCAATGATCAATTGAATCGACTAAAACAACGGACGCTCAAGAAGCCAGCCAAGATTCAAGATCTCTCACACTCACAATCTCGTCTCCACGATCTCGTTTTCATGCGAATCTCATGTATCTGAGGAAGCGCTAGTGGAAGAACCATACGCCAAACGCAGCCACGATGTGTCGGTGACAGCCTGACAGTCTAGCGGCTAACTGACTCAGATAGAACTTGGGAGAAGATCCCGGATCGCGCGGCGCAAGACAAGCACAGATTAATTGAAATCTGGGATCTTCATCAGCGTCGAATGCCAGAATCTGTATCTGTAATTCTATGATTCTGACGCCCTGCTGTCTGGTAACTGCTACTAGTTGCCGAGCACGGTGAAACGCGAGACTCGAATAGGATGCGTGTCGGGTCCGAATTCAGGAACGGGGCTCCGGGAACTGAGTATTGAGTGAGGGTGCACCTTGCATATGACGCCCACCAAGCCGAACACGGTTCGAGCGTGGAAGACAGAGGAACATTTCAGGGCAGGTGGAGTCGCATGTGTTATGTTGATCAACCCTTCTTCGTGTTCGGCGGAGAACCAGTCCTTCCACGACCAAGGCCAAGAATGAGGTCAGTGGGGCCACTGTATCAGGTTCTCGTGACCGAACGAACGAATCCGGCATTAAGATGTTTGCATTTCCTTAGCTTAGGTTTACAACAACAGGAATATTGAAAAATTGACAGATCGACAGTGCTTGTAAAGTATTCACAGACAGAATGCGAAGTGCGAAATGAGAAGAGACGAGAAGAATGTCATGGCGGAAATAAGATAGAAAGTCTTGGACGAATAAGTTATAAGAGTTTGCTCCGTTGAAGAGCTTTGTAAGTCTGGGCGGCAGAAAATCGGGAATCAGTTGATGAGTTGAGTATGCGAGAGGGCCTTTGTTACAAGTAGCTCGGTCACTGGGTCAGACTGTCAGTTGAGTAAGTGGATGTTTAGACGAGGGACTCGCCTGCAGCCAAGATGTGGCCACTTGAAGTCGTATTCTATAGAAGAATGATCAGACGGTATTGGACCATGAAGTAGATATCTTACAGTTAGAGATGTAACGTGGCAGATGAACGATTGTACTTCGTGCTTTGATTCGCTTAATTGATTATGTAGTTTAGTTTTGATGTCTATGAAGTGGCAAGCATAAGTAAGCCTGAGAGCAAGAATTGAAGACAAGGGTGGCACGCACATGCAGTACAAGACGTGGCATCATTTGATCGACCCTCGTAGCTCGTTATGTACTTGTTGAAACGTATACCACTAGCAAGTTTGCGCTCGAGAAGATCATATTTGTTGAGAAAGACGAGTAAATGGACTTTCGCGAGGAGCTTTGCATTTACGATCTTATGCCAGATGTCGAAAGAGTCAGCCTGCGAGTAAAATATTAACAGTGGGACGAGAGACAGAGGAGAATCGCTGACAAGTCTATTGACTTCGGGGTCTTCTTCCAAGTATTGATTGAAGGCGCCGATGGAGACGATAAAAGCGATACAGTCGACGTCGTCAAAGAATGAAGCCCAGTACACTGTGAGCAATCAGCCAAAGTGATGAATTGTTCAGACGAACGACGTACCTCGCTGTTAATGGCATTCGAACCGGGATTAGCGGGACTGAATGTGAAATTTTGGAGGAAAAAGCTAACCTGACTCTTGATTCCGCCCACGTCGTATACTCGCCACTGAGTCGTCAAACCGGGTGCATACACCACGTTGAATCGTGTCTCGTTCACGCCTAATGTTCGCAATCTTGCTTTTATCACATCGTCTGCGCAAAAATAATGAGAATTGGAAGGCATCGCTGAGTGGTGGGGCATGGAATGGCACACGTACCGTCGGTAGGGACATAGCCCACTGAGCAAACTCGGTCCAGCGAGTCTAAGAAACTATTCAACGTGAGTACCTAGCTTTTCATCATCAATCTGAACGTGCTCACAATCCAGAACGCTCTTCAAGGCGTAATTTTCTAACAACACGCAACCCCCGAATGACTTGATCGTTCCAAAGTTGGATCATATCATTCTTGCACATTGACATCAAATGGGAGATCTGGTCCACGGATCCATTCTCGTCACCAATCTGACGTCCTGGTTGTCGATGGATGGCGCTTTTCCAAGCTGACCCGGCTCTGACGACGAACTCGCTGAACTTGCCGCCTAATTCCTGATCCTCTTCCGTGCCTATGCGATCTCGTAATAGACGGTCGACTTGGATCAGGGGGCTTAGACGCAGTTTCAAAGCCCGTTGTTCGTTCGTCAGCTGGACGTTGGTATTTGAGCGCGAGTGGGGAAGGGTATCGGTCGTCGAAAAAGATGACGAGGGGGACGGTGGTGATATAGGTGAGTAGGAGGTGGACGGGCGATCAGTGAGTGTGGAGAGAGCGTCGAGAATCTGGAGGATTGAGTGTACGACGTTGAGTTGGATGACGGAGCGCCATGTTATATTCTCTTGTCGAAATTCCTGAGGAATGACAGAGTCAATAACATGAAGGACTATCGTCCCAAAGACGTTCGGGTTTGAGAACTGACTCGAGAGGAATATTTGAGGCGGAAGTTTTTGACGAGGGTAGATTTGCCTGAATGGTGCTAATGATTAGCATATATATGCATATCGAACATGGATGGATGCGCACCTGATTCGCTCTGGCCTGCAAAGGAGATGGTTGCTAATGAGTGGTGTACGATGCATGCAAGGGGGGATAGTACGAACCCAGGACGAGAAGTTTAATTGTCGTTAATTTCTTCTCCGAGGCTGCGGTCCTATCGATCTCCTCTTGGATCGCATCGTTCACCCTCCTTGCCTCTGTCTCCTTCCTCTTCCTGATGAGCTCTTGTTCTGGGGTCTCGTCGCTGGGCGGTCGGAGTGCTTCCTCGAATGGATCGCTGTCATTGCGGGCTCTTGTCCGAGTGGGCATTTGGTCGAAGCGAGACAGGATGGACGACGAGGAGACGACGCCGAAGGCGAGGAGATGAGAGAGAGGACGAAGGAGCGACGCTGGCCGTCGGACGAGCACGACCTAATTAAGGGAGAGTGGAGAGTGGGCCTTTTGAACCGAGACGATGGCGAAAGGAACAAAGATGCAAATCTGGCGAAGCTGCCTTCTCGTCCATTTTCCCAGGATTTTCCGCCCTTTTCTGCTCTGATATCCACTTTTGCATTCAGAATGTTCCAGTGCTTGCTGAACGATGCCGACAGCCGACCAAAGTTGTCTTGTTGCTTTTTCTGCAGAGCACAGGGTAGCAGCTCACATTAGATTGCCGTCGGAGAGTTGCGGCTCTACCACCAGGGTCGTCCTAATCGACATCAGGCAATTATCCATGTATATCCATGTTTTCTTATGCTGATGAACCCTGCAGTCAAAGGCAACTTTACCACGTCCGGAGACTCGCCTTCTCGTCACTGCTCGCCTGGCAACAGCGGAAAGCCATCAGAACAGCTCACGCCGACAAGATGTTCTGCGCCGATTCCCACTATGCAAGCCCTATCCTACGCATTTGATCCTGCTTCTAGTGGTTTTGTATTCCGAGCGGCCCTTTTCGGGCACCAGTTTCCATTTCGCGGCCTTCGAAACACCCCTTGGTCGATGGCTTGGCCGCGTATTTTTCTCCAGGCTCACACGACAAAAATTCCGCTCGCTTGTCTAGTGCGACCCCTCTCCATTGACTGGACGATCACGATGTTGGCTAACAGAAAGGGAATGCTCGGTCAGTGTTCTGTAATGCATCACGCCATGATTTCCGAATTCAACCGCAGAGCACCCTTGCACCCTAGACGCCACACACATCGATAATGAGTACATGGTTCAGGTGATCCGGGTCGTCATCTGGAATCGATACCACTTTCCCGCATCGATGGAGCCCTTCCCGCCGAAACCATCTCCGGAACAGAATCTGTTTCCCTTGGCTCTGTTCCTCCGATGACGATGTTCTCATCTATCTATTGCTCAGCGTGCCTTGCCTTGTTTATTCTGCTCAATTCTCTGCCTCGTGTTGTCCGAAGCTTGCAACAGAAGCTAGCTACCCGTCCGGTTCTGCTATATCTAAGATTGACTGCAAGATCTTTCACCCGTTTTCTCATGCACGTCGCATCGCCCCGGATTTATGCTATTATCTGGGGTAGTACCCGGATAGTGTGTCAAATCGCCGTACTCGCGACGTTCTTCCAACGGTCTATATGGAATTTTAGGTCCTGTTTCAAGAAAAAATCCAAGAATATCGAAGATTTTCTCATAGTGGTCATTCAATCGACCAATACAGTACAAGACCATGCTCTCAACAACTCATCTTCCCCAATATCCGATGTCATTCTCAATCTCGCATAGACTCGACGAAGCGCCCCAACTGCGGGGCCCGGACTGGTATCTCCGCTCCGACGACCGCCCTTATTTCGGGACCAATTGGGCGCCTACTGACAGGCTTTTTGCTGAACCGCATCACGACGTTTCACCACATGCAACAACTGGCTACAGGGCGTCTCTCCGCAGTTTCACGGGGAACCGCGTTCGAGTCTCGAGCACTTGAGACCCTTAAATCTTTATCTATGTCTCTCACGAGAGTCGGCGGTAAATCGGACGGTGGGATTGACCTTCAAGGATGGTGGTGGCTTCCTTCGCTAGTCGATAGCCAGGATTCGATATCTTCAACATCGGCATCAACAACGTCTGCTTCGGCTTCTACATTGCGATCACATACACGTACGCCAGGTCGAAGAAGAATCCGTGTGCTTGGTCAATGTAAAGCGGAGAAGAAGAAATTGGGACCTAGAAATGTTAGGGAGATGGAAGGCGTTGTCTCTCGCTTTATGGCCATGCCAAGGATATTCGATGCACAGTCGTCGGTGCAACCCCAACCTCCCTCTCCCGAAGACTCTACAATACACCAGCCACCCCAAACCGATCTTGTTGCAATTCTCGTTTCACAGTCCGCTTTCACGAAGGCGACGCTTCTTCAGGCTCAATCATCTCCTATCCCATTCTTCCTTCTCCACCTTCCAGATCACTCCGATTTTCAGACCTCCCCACCGTCGCCAGCGACTCTCCCCGACCCTGATATGCAGAATTTATCGATAGGTTCCGCAGTCTGGAATCCAGCCCTCGGCGGACGCTCTGGTTTACTCAAGGGCGCATTCGAACTGAGATGGGAGTGGGATTCAAGAAGTTCGAAATCGTCGATCTCAGGGACGGAACCAGCTGGAAGACCGGGGTTGTGGTTTCAGGGGACGAAATTGAAGAGCTGGGTAGATGGAGATGAGAATCTGTCACTGGGGCGAATGGATGATCGATGATCGATGGACTATCCTTGTACGTGGATCAGGGTCATCGTGGCATCGGGCATTGGACGCTTTGCTTGTTCGGTCAACAAGGCGTGCCGTTCCTGCGGAGCGCTGGGAGATGTCGAGAAGCGGTTTGGACGAGGGATGTTCTACAATTGTAGTGTGCATTTCTCTTCATCTCGGCCGATATGGATAGATGGATGGTTGATGAACGTGCATGGGTCCCTATATATTTCTTAGAATATATAATGCGATTATTTCTGGCATTTTTGAATCGAGTTTCAAGCAAGCGCCGGTGACTGGCGTGTTGTCACTTTCTCGTCAATTTGTGTGCCTTCATTCGAGTTCCTCCTGATTCGACTTCTGATCCAAGACATATGTACCGACATTAACGTCACTTCCAACTGTCAAAATGAACAGCGAGGCCCGACAGTCTCGCTCGCCGTCCCCACCGCCTGCAGGACCACTGCCGATCCGGAGACTTCAAGAGTCTTTAATCAATCGAATTGCTGCAGGCGAAGTACGTCGAAAGGCCGTCCTGTTCTTCGTGTATTGTATTAAGGCACATATTTCAGATCATCCACCGACCTGCTTCGGCCTTGAAAGAGCTCATCGAGAATTCCCTGGATGCCGGTTCGACCACTATCCGAGTCACGGTGAAAGATGGTGGATTGAAGTTGCTGCAGATACAAGATAATGGATGTGGCATTCGTGTTCGTTTCCTATACATTCATGTCTTGGGTTTCAGCTGATCGCCCGTTTGACCTTAGAAAGCGGATTTGCCAGTCTTGGCTCAACGTTTCACGACGTCCAAATTGACGACTTTCTCTGATCTGTCGAAACTTGTCACGTATGGGTTTCGTGGAGAGGCATTGGCATCGGTATCCCACGTGGCCCACCTGTCCGTAGTCACGAAAACGAAAGATGAGACATGTGCTTGGAAGTGAGCATACAGCCTGCGCTCGTTTTACTGGCATGACTCTGAACCTGAATCCTGCCAGAGCGCAATACGAAGATGGGGAACTCACCCCTCCAAAGTCTGGCCAAACCGCCGATCCTAAACCATGCGCTGGTAACGACGGCACAACAATCACTGTAAGCCTTCATCTACCTCCTATTCTCCCTCTACATCAGGATATTCAATTGCTAAAGACAGGTTGAAGATCTATTTTACAACACTCCAACTCGTCTCTCCGCCCTACGCAACTCTACAGAAGAATACGCTCGCATTCTCGACGTCGTCACGAAATATGCAGTTCATAACGCCCACGTATCATTTACATGCAAAAAGGTTCTTGTCCATATTACCCCTCTCGCCCCTGAAGCTCATAATGATTGCGCGCCACACAGGCAGGGTCTACAAATCCCGATATCTCGACACCTGGACATCCCTCGACGACGGTGAATGCGATCAAACTGTTATATGGAGGGATGATATCTCGAGAGTTATTGGAAGTAAACGCATCGGGAAGTAATATATCTCGACGTGCGCGGTCTTTCCATCTTCCCGTTATTCGACTTGACCCTTTGTAGCTAGATCGCATTCTAGTCCGAAAAAGAAGGGAAAGCGGAAGGCTTCCGATATGAACCTAGATGAAGATGCGATACAAGAAGATGACGAAGAAGAAGAGGTTACGTGGAAAGCGGAGGCCTGGATTAGCAGCGCCAATTTTCATGCTAAAAAGATGACCTTTTTGTTATTCATCAATCGTATGTATTTTCTTTATTATCTGATTTTGTCATAATTGATGGAGCTCATCATACCTATAGACCGCTTAGTCGATTCCTCGAGGATCAAACGCGCTTGTGAAGGGGTATACAATGGTATCCTGCCCAAAGGGACATCCCCCTTTATTTATCTGAGGTATTTCATCTCACTAATTGAGACAATAATTGGCGGTGACGATTTGACAGCTTGAACATCGATCCGAAATCTGTGGACGTCAATGTACATCCGACCAAGCGCGAGGTTCATTTTCTCGACGAGGAGCAGATCACGGACCAGGTGGCAGGAAAGCTTACCGCAGCGCTGGCGAATGTCAATAGTTCACGGGTCTTCGAGTATCAGGTAAGCATGGTCTTTGTAATACTGTTGGATTGGATATTGAAACATCACGACAGACATTGTTGACTGGAGGCGTGGCGCAATCCGAAAATTCACAAGTACCCAGCAAATATCGTACCAAGCCAGCCGTATCGGATCCCAGTAGCTCATCAAGCATTGCCGGAATCGACAGTCCCCCGGATGTGGCTCTTCCACGGAAGTCTTCAGCGCCGCAGCACAAGATTAGGTCGTCTCAACAGGATCGAACGCTAGATTCCATGTTTCCAGTCGTCAATCCATCACAAAGTCAGACCGCGCCCGTCATTGATGTTGACATGGAGACGCCCCCAACCCCTACTGCTACGAAATTGAAGGATATACCTGAATCTCAATGCTACCTGGCGTCTATTCAAAGCCTTCGCGCTAAAATCTTGAAGAGTAAACACGAAGGTCAGTTCGTCGTCGTTGTACTGAATATCTAACTGAGGTTTGCTTTGTAGGGCTGACTGAGATAATCGAGAAACACGTCTTCGTTGGCATTGTGGACCTTTACAAGTGCATGTCCCTGATACAACATTCGACGAAGCTGTATCTCGTCAATCACGGGAGCCTCGCGTACGTTCCCATTATCACATCGGAATTGCGATGCTAACTCGGATACAGTGAAGAATTTTTCTATCAGCTCGGGCTCAGACAATTTGGAAATTTCAGTCCCTTAAAGCTTGATCCCCCGCCCCCCATCTCGAGATTGATAGAGCTCGCTGTCAAAGTAGATGGAATGATCGGCCAATCAGGGTTGAATCCAAAGGATGTTGTCAAAGTACGCTCCCATTTACCCTGCATAATTCTTTCCGGCTAATTGTGTATTTAGAGAATCACCAAGATGTTGATATCTAAGCGAGATATGCTTGAAGAATATTTCAAAGTTTCTATCAATTCACGTGGGGAGCTCGAGACATTGCCAATACTCTTGCGCGACTACACGCCCAACCTTGATCGACTTCCCCTCTTTCTGATGAGACTAGGACCTCAGGTAAGCCGGCCGAAATCCTGAGCATTGCACACATTAACTTCCTTTGAAGGTTGATTGGACGTCTGAGAAAGAATGCTTCGATACATTTCTTCGAGAACTGGCACACTTCTACGCACCTTGGCCTATCGGACCTCTTGCCGATGAGACTGCCAAAGAAGAAGCGACGATGTCGGCGGGTGAGAAAGCAGATAGATGGCAGATTCAACACGTCCTTTTTCCAAGTATGAGGCGATATTTGGTCGGCACTGAGTCTCTTCTCGATCGGGACGTTGTTCAGATCGCCAATCTTCCTGACCTCTATAAAGTGTTTGAGAGGTGTTGATCTTTCACGGGCGAAATTGTCTTGTCGTTTCATCGTCTTTCTATCCGCCATTATTTGAATTGTTTCTTCCCTGCTTTCGTGTATTCTTTCTGTTTCTCGCTGTTTCTGCTTCTCACCAAGGCGAACTTTTTGTGTGCGCGTGTTTGTTCCGAGGCTGCTTCTGTGCACTGGCACGAACAACCATCTCATCGCAGCTATCATAACAATCATACCCCCGTTTCTTTGTCGACGCACCCTTTGATATCGGTGGCGGCCAAATACTCCTGATCCTCCGACATGTAAATGCCCTCTAGAGAAATCTTAGGCAAGCACCAGCCTGAGCTAACGAATACGAATTCTTGTCTGCAACAAATCTCGTCCTGCCTGCCTGCCTGCCAATTAATGCTAGGATGGAAATTATCCGTGTCACTTTCTGTCTCTGTGCAGATGAAATCCAGAATGATGCGCGTTCTTGAGATGCTTCGAACAAGGTACCGGCGCAATGTTCGAGGGCGTGCCAACCGTTCATTCAAGCCCTGGAGGCCGATCTGAGGCGACAGCTCCAATCGCTCAGGTTCTTCTTTTGACATTGTCCATGGTCCAACAATGATAAGCGTGCTCTTTGTGAGGCTGTCCCTTTTGCCACCCTTGTTAGGGTCGCAACAGTGAACATGGTCGATGCCTCACTCCTCCAGTCATTCGACAATTTCTATGACCTGCCCATTCTCATTCGAAGTAATATCCCACTAAGTCTGTCTTGATGTCTCTAATGCGCTTGAACTGATCAGTGTTCACCTTGCAACACTAAGCCCGTGTGGAAGCATCAACCTACGGCCAATCCAACTCTCCGCGTTCTCCAGCGCATCGCCAGACCGAGCCAGGCCCTGATAGTTGCCTGCCCAAGTCTCAAGTACCTGCCAAGTGTATTCAGTAGGTCATGGCAGGCTAGAGTCCATCATCAAGGAATGAATTCTCCGGCCCTGCATCAAGCCGTAAAGTCGAACTGGCTCAGTTGAATGTTAACATGAGCTTAGCAGGTCTACTGGGGATGATTGAACAGGTATATAAAGAGCTTCGATGTTGTGTTGGAACGCCAGCCTGGTGCTATTCCTCATTTCTTACCAAGACAGTGCGTACCGTCCTTGATTCAACCTGCACTTAATTGACACATTCATCTCTAGTTTTCCCTTACTTTCAAAAGAGCCGGTCTCTTCGCTCAACCCATCCAGTCTTTACTTCGCTTTTTAATCAACCTCTCTACCCTTTCAAAATGCAGCCGTCGTTTGGATTTCTTTCGTCAATCCTCGCCTTGAGCGTCCTTGTGGCAGCGATGCCTGCGCCTGCAGATACCAGTTCTCAGAACTGCCGCACACAGGTAATTATTCCTCGACGAGCGTTGATCAACGTAGCTGACCGGATTGCAGCATGAAGCTTGCCTTTCTAAAGGGCTGACTCAGGTATGAACTTCCTGGTCGACTTTAATACGAGCTAAACCTCTTCCATAGGCCCAGTGTAATGCACATCTATCTCAATGTCAACATGACGCTTCTGGAAATTTGCTTGAAAAGCGTCGAGGAAGAGGCCGCGGTGGGCGCGGACGTGGCGGCGGCGGCAAGAAGTCTAAAACCTCCAAGACCAAGACGAAAACGAAGTCTAAAACTCAACAAGGGACCCCTACCTCTTCGATTGACCTACCAGGCACAATCGAGACGGTCGCCTCTGTTGCTTCCATCATCGTCAATACTTTCCCCACTCCTACGCCAGACTTCAACAACTCCGGTGGCTCTGACAATGGAGATGGAGAATCGGATACGGACGGGGGTGACTCCGACCCACCACCACCTCCCTCACCGACCGGAGCCACGACAGTGACTGCTTCAGAACCGGAAGGCACGACCACTGCACAAAACGGTGGCGACGATGTTGGATCTGAGTCTACTGATACACCATCGACCGACGGGGACGCAGAGCCTACGGCAACTGGTGCTGGCAGCCAAGGCCCGCCTACCGGTATTCCTATCTCGCTGCAAGCGGTAAACAAGCCTCAATCGAAGGGGAAACATAATTAGTTGCAGTTTTCATCAGGCAATCGTCTACGATGCCGGAATGCCTCCGAGTCTGACTTGGGATATAACTGCGTATTGGAGTTGAGTAGACTTTGACTTCATCTTTATGTCGGCGCTAGTGCACATAATCAGCGCGGTTATGTACAATATTGCTGCGGCGGAAATCTGAGTGATGCGGAAGATTTCACCGATTTGTAGTTTTTTTCCAAATTCAATTTGTAGGGCGTCGGGCGATCGCAGCGTACCTGACTCAAAGTGCGATTACATAAGCACTTGCCTTCCTTCTCCTTGCCTTCCCCGAGCCTCCCGAGTGTGAGCAGCTTGGGGAGAAGCGTCAATAATTTCGATTGTCAAAAAATCTACGAGTGCGATATGGGACACCGTATCAGTTTCACTGCTTCCGACTGACTGACTAGGGCTGACTGACGATGATGAAGACTGGATACTCTGCAACTAATGCTATCACGATCCCCTGGTGTCGTTTCCGATGTTTCTGTGGCCCCTCATGTCTCCTATGACTCCAATGCATTGATGGGATCCTCGAACCTCTTTGAGAAATCCCACTGTTTTTCCTCGAGATGAGGTTCCATCGGGAACGAGCTAGAAGTCCTCTACCTTGTGCTGGATGATGAGTTACCTCGTGGTCTCTCTGCAATCATGGGACTTGAAAGTCATCCTCTCCGTCATCAAAACATCAGCACTCAGATCTTCTGTCCACTTGACCCCATTTACATACTACCTGCCGAAGTGAGGTCCTGGCGAAACTCGCAAAATGCCCTCCTACATTGCGATAGTCCGGTTCTATTCATCCATAAACATACTTCCTCAATTTCTCTGGAGGCTTCTAGTAGAGTTACCTTCGTCGAATCCCGTTTTTTGCGGCCTTTCAGCTAAGCCCATGCGTCTCAGGTTGTTCTCTTCTGCTGCAGGTCTGTTGCATTCGCCTAGCCGGAACATATAAAGCATTCGTTCTGCAATCGACGAAGACTCAGCGGGGTACAACCCAACACCTTTGGTCTTGCATTCTTGACATCGATCTGCCCACTAATCATATACTAGACGATGCTGGCGCTAGGTTATTTCTTTGCTTCACTCCTTCTGGTGGGCAATCTGGTGGCCTCTTCTGCGATATCAAAGGCTGCCTCTCCTGTTGTACATATCTCTCGCCAAGTAATTCAATCTGGCCAGGGTAAACCAACCTCTTGACAAAAATTCTTCGATCCAAACTGATTATGTTCAGGCTCGTTTTATGATCCAGGCCTCGGTGCCTGTGGAGTCACCATCGCTGAATTTGACCTTGCGGTGGCAATCAGTCACATTCTATATGACTCATATCCGTAAGTCTTTCTCTTGGTCTCATCTATTATAGTCTCGAAATTTCACAGCGGCTACACCGGAAACAACCCCAACGATAACCCAGTATGCGGCAAATTGATTACTGCTTATTACATGGAAAATCAAGTCACCGTAAGGGTCTTGGACAGGTGCACCAGCTGTCAAATCGACGATCTTGGTGCGTTGTTCGGTGACTGCCCAGGATTTTTTCTCATACAGATCGTAGATTTCACCCCTACTGCGTTTGAGGCCCTCGCGAATTTCGACCTTGGTCGTATACCCATGACTTGGGTCTGGGATAGCTAGGGCCGAGCCGGATGATATGACAGCCGGCCGTGAAGGAAGCCGTGTCGTCCGTCGACTCCTTTTCCTATCGACCCATAGCCACCTCTTTTCCGGAGCTCCTCATTGTTTTCAAAATAAAAATCAACCCTCCCAAGTGTCCCCAACGAAATCAGAATTATAAGCATGGTCAACTCCGCATCCTGCAACACCACTAGTAGTGTGCCGGTACATTGTACTGGTGGGAGATAAATACGGCCATCTGGGATGTCATCCCAGCCAATATTAATATGAATACTAGTAGCTTCGGTTTCGAAAAAATCTCAAATTACTGGTAAGATAGGTTTGACTAGCGAGGTCAACATTGCGGCCGACTTGCGGCCTGTGAGGCCTGTGTTGATGACTGAAGCGCTCAAGCTCAAGCCTCTCTTCCGAGTCGCGGCCACGTGTATGGCGATGCGTTGCGGAGCGGCATCTTTCTACCGTACTTTGATGATCTACGCTTGGACATGACCAGGCTGCTTCGATCTAGGTTCTTGAATTATGCGATTGATGGTCACCACACTGGCAGCCATCAGCTACTGTCTTGCTGACGATTGGTTGCACTCCGTCGATGGTTCTGATCATCCAGAGCCCCCTTTCATCTGCTCATTTCATTGCAAGTTGATAGGATCTTGGTCGCACGACTTCTATGAGATTGCCAGTGTGATATGGACTCGGAAATCGATGACATCGCCCTAGAGCCCACGCGCTAGGGCCTTGATCAATCGAAACCGCGAAGCCTCTGAACAGACTCTAATACTAGAGCCGGATTCGGCACATAGTCCGATCTTGAATGCCTCGCAAGTCTTTTCTAACCTCCACGCTTCGCCCTATGGTGCCTCCGAATGACTCCGTTTCTGGCAAATATCCTCCATATGATTTGCGAGCGCCCTAACTTTGATTTTTGCGAAGAAGCTTCCTGATCAATGAAGTCCGTTGTTGGCTTCCCTGAGTTATCGCCTGTCAAATTGTCGCGAATCAATGGCTCGAGTCTGCGCTCATGACTCTTGTGTATGGAAAGCTTCGAAGATATTCGATAATCACGCTTCTATTTCCCGTTTTGAGAGACCACGTTGCTTTATGGAATCATCACCCACAGCATCTCTGATGTATGCTCGCTCTTCTCGAAAAGTGGGGCATGAGAGTATGATGAAGTGAGTCGAGGTCAAATGTAAAAGCATATGATGGGTGCGCCTGACATTGTATAAAAGACTGACTGTTCTGCTCGTCCCCTCAGGCTGGTTTACCACCTACATCCAAACAAACTTGTCAGTATTCCTTTTTACTTTCCCAAATTCCCGGACTGACATGTTTCTCTGAACTCCAGTTTTCCTTGAGCTGGTCTCTTCTCTTTTCCGGTTTTATAACCTTTTCATCATGCAGCTTTCATTCGTCTTTTTTTCGATTGCTTTCGCGCTGAGCGCCCTGGTCGCATCTGCACCAACCCGAGAATTGGACTCCGCAAGAAGAAACCTCATGGATGTGAGATCCTTTACTATCAGCACAGAATTATTACTGAATCGTTATTCATGAGCAGCACGAGAAACGCCGAGGTGGAAGAATCGGAGGGGGGTTCAGAAAAGTACCCTCCGGGGTCCTTTCCCTCGCGGGCCATGATTTGGCCAATGCAGTCCAGAGCACCGACCAGCCTAGCTTTACTAGTAGCTCTACTGCGCAACCTACCCCCAGTGCAACACCGATTCAAGAACTTGAAGAGTTCCAGAACAGCGATCGCTTCTCTCCACTGTTGGATGATATCTTGCGCTGAGATCATTAATTCGGAAATATTTGTATTCCGGTCATACTTTGATTTCTGTGTACGTAGTCGAGGCCCACTTAAAACACAGTCAAAAACATTCAATAAATTCCAGTGGTGTTTACTGGGATATGCGACGCGAGCGTCGAGTTCAAAGCGAAGTGGCAATTCACCTCCAACTTGGGAGATCCGGTCTAAAAAAACCGACGCACAATAATCTCTTGTTATATTGTCTGCGGAAAATATGATTGAACGGCGCCTTGATCATAAAAATATATAGGCCGCGTGATATTTTTTCCCTTCTTCGTCTCATTGCGTTCGGGGGATATTATAGAACTATAACGAAGTTGAAGGAGAGAGCAGAGGCCTCGCTCCTGGAGACTCGGGCCAGCGATGAGGCGCCAGTCCCATTGGCCAGTCCAGTTGTCTCATTGATTCTCGAACGTGTAACAACCTCATAATGCGCACATCTGTAGATAGATGCCATGAAGTGTCATTAGGTTTTCAAGGAGCCAACTAAGTAATGAATCTGATCTAGTTATTGAAAGACCAGGTCATTCCCGAGATACGCCCAACAGAGGGGTCCGCGAGTTCATCGAAAGCAGCAGGGCTGAAATCTGAAGATACATGTTAGGTGAGATGAATCGACGGAAAGCAGCCAACGAACCAAGATCCGTCGCCGCGCAGCCTACACAGGCGTCGGTAACAGTGACAGTGACTGATTTGCCTTGGAAGTTAGCCGTGATAGATTTGCCGCAAACTGGGTTGGCATTGGGATTTCCTCCATTGAATCCACTGAAATTTGGTGTTCGGTCAGAGAGACGAAGGATAACGGAGACGCGGTTTAATAGGAGAGGACGTACGGGAAGTTTTGGAAGAGAGATTGGCTGATTGCGACTATGAGATCAGCTTCGGTGTTGGTGACGCCACAAGCACCGAGCCCTGGGGTGTAGAAGGTGCCTTGATTAAGAATTGATTGAGGCTCAGTTCAATAACTGATCAATAGGGAAGGCGGTACCTTGGCCCGTCTGGGTGGCTGTGATGTCAATAGGAGGGGCACCTTGTGGGGTAGGGATCGAGGCCACAAGACCACTCAAAGAAAGCACGGCAAAGAAACTGAATGACAACTGCATGACTTGGTGGAATACTAATGGGAAGGAAGCGAATAGAAATGGAAAGAGGCCTGCTCAAAAAACAGAACTTTGACGAAGAATTAGGCAACTTCATCTGTTACGGCACTCTGGCACCTACATGTGAAGTTGAAAGTGAGAGGGGCGCCGGGCTGAGGTGCCAGAAAGCATCTGTGACTCGATTTATAGTAATGAGGAGCTGCTGATTATTTTGTAAGGATCAAAGACTCAGACGCAGCCAGGGGAATGTAGGTGATGTATCACGAGAAGCTTGATTGATGAGTCCGAACTTTTCGGCATGGGCGCGGAAGCAAGAATAAAACAGCGAACGGAATCAAATAGTTGGACACGTTGTGAGGGTTTAATATGGCCTATAGAGGCTGATCGACGCAGAATATAGCGGCCGGCGAGAACTTCAGGCATAGCGTTAGCGTTGCGCCTGATAATGACAACGTTGCATTCTAGTTGAAGAGAATCACGGTGTTCAACGCCGTTGAAAGAGCACGTCCAAGGCCGGATATATGTCACGATTGGAGAGCCACTCAATACACGTCGAGTGCCTCAGAAGCATTTTTCCCAACTGACAGAATACTGTGCCAGGAGCGCTGTGATTGTAAAGGTCATCATGATGATGAGCTTCCAGTTCAAGTTGCCTTACGGCGGTTGCCGGCTTTCGTGAACGACGACAATCGAGAAACTCTACAGCCTTCGGATCCAAGTTTAACTGATTTTGGTCTCAGCCTGTCTTAAAACTGAGCAACGATTACCTGATGCGCTTGGGAAGCTAGGACCGTCTTGACGATGATGGCTTTCGGCAGATTCACGTCGACTTGGCCGTGGCCGCGGGACACGCTCGATTTAGGATACATCAATCCTCTGCCCGCACTACTGCTTAGAGACTATGATCAACATACGGAATTCTATACAGCTTCACACGAGTAACCATTTGTCATGGAACTACAAGAAGGCATGATAGACACGGTCTCGCATCGTTAGGCACTCATTTTGCGAAGCTACTACTTAGCCGATGTGGCAGCACTGCAGACGCCTGGAGAACAGATATAAGGGTGCTAGCGGGGTTCTTGTTCATCCATTGCCCAGACTTAGGTGGTCAACCGTTCTGTGAGTTTCGTATGCATGCAATCAATCATGACTGATACTCAACTACTGCAGACGTCTCATCTCGGTCTTATCACGTGGAGCAGGATCTCCTTCACCTCATATATCATTATCCTTTATTTTCAACGTGAATATCCTACCAATCGTTTGATTGATGCGTACTTATGGCCATGCAGGTACAGCGCTATAGTGACCCCAGATGCGTCCATCAGCCATTCCTACGCTTTGTGTCTTCGCTCTTTCGGCATTCGTAATGGCATCACCGCTACCCCAAGACTCCTCTTCGGTCCGAGTATGCGACGAGCAGGTAGGTTGAACCTGCATTTTCGGGCATACACGCATTTTGAGGAATATTTGTAGCAAACCGCCTGTCTGGCCGGTGCATTCTCTGAAGTGGGTCGGATGACCTTGCGCATATGTAGTGATCTGAACATCACTGAACTGCATTGTAGGAAGTATGCGCTACGCAGCATCAAGAGTGCCTTACCGCCGTTGGGGCTGCTCCCATTGTGGCGGCCGTGACGAATCCTGCTCCCTCTCAGCCAATTGTCGACAGCGACGAGCAGATTCCTGCTGGACAACCCCAGAAAGAAAATGATGCAAGTCGAGCAGCTGGCCTAAGGCATGGGTGAGTTCGATGGGACTGCCGAACTCTTCACATGCTGATACGGCGCTATGACAGTCTGGGGCACTGAAAGCGGCTTTGTGCCACATTTGTTGAATAACTTCAAGTATCTCATTTGCTGTGCCTGGACTGAGACGCACGAGTACTAGCACTGTACACTACAAATAAATCAATGCATTTTCGTACCACGCGAATGCTATGCTTACCTAATAAATGGCGAAGCTATTGCAC
The DNA here is from genome assembly GCA_001632355.1 of Sistotremastrum suecicum HHB10207 ss-3. Taxonomy (NCBI): domain Eukaryota; kingdom Fungi; phylum Basidiomycota; class Agaricomycetes; order Sistotremastrales; family Sistotremastraceae; genus Sistotremastrum; species Sistotremastrum suecicum. Next base: position 78,505 of record KV428100.1, on the reverse strand, counting down.
GGAAATACTCCGCGGTTCCTTTCATCGACGCTCCGTTTCTGAGTTGCGCGTCCGCGAAGCAACTATTGCACGACTTGCCTCTGAGTGACTGCCTGGTCGACACTTGCTTTCTGCTGCATCTCTGGACACGATTTGTTGCTGGCCATTGCTTGTGCCGCATTTGGAGCTCTTATAAAGTGAATTGCCCTGGGAGATCGAAGAGTACGCGTGACTGCCCGAGCCATCTTCCTATCATTGTCTTCGACTATCGATGCCCGTCTCGTACGCTGATCGTGCAAAGGCTAATCGTGTCCAGCAACAGCCACCACCGCCTGCCACCCCGTCCACCATCTCGTCGTCGTCCACGTCGACAACCCCGTCATCTTCCACCATACTGATCCCCCCGACCGGTGCCAGCACACCTCCCAGCGACGATAGCTCCAGGACGAAGTCACATAAGACCGTACCCCCTCCTGTGAAGACAGGTACATCATCGCCATCCATTCTGAATGGAAAAACAACTGCTCCTTCAACCACACCATCGATAGTAAGCGACGTCGCGGCTCCCATTTCGCCACCGCCGCAAAGCGCGCCTCCTTCGAAGCCGAATTTTTGGGCACAGCGAGCACAGGCTCGTGCGTCTCTTTCCGCTTCGACGCCCTCGATAAATCCTGTTTCGTCTGTGCCGTCATCATCCGTCTCCACATCTCTTACTACACCGGTATCCACCGTCTCATCTTCCGCGAATCATGTCCCTATTCCTGTTGTGCTACCTGCTACAACAACTACCGGAGAAAGGTCTACCAGTAATGGAGCCCTGGACGAGCAGAGTTGGCCAGAAGTGAGCACAATGGTGGCAAGCGGGAGCGGATCAGCGACTAGAGCGAGTTCCCGAGCTAGACCAATTACGGAGAAGGAGAAAGAGAAGGAACACCATCCCACCCCTCCTCAGACGCCAAAGAAAGGTTCGTTTTCTTCCCTGTGCCCGAACCCATCCTTCCATCTTTCGTCATTCTCTGGGGTGGATCATGGTTTAACTTGTATCCCTAGAAAAAATTAAATGGGTTGCCATACCCTCTGCCGAACTTCAGGCCTCCGCGGATTCCGCGCGTTTCTCGCCGTCGACTACCCGCCCAAATCTCATCAATCCGTCGCATACTCCTCCTATCCATCGTTCTTCTCGTTCGTCGTCTGTGCGCAATTCTCCCTCTCGTCCGCCAATTCCAGTTCCGCCCTCTCAACCGCATGGTCCTCCTTCTCTACCAAATCATTCACGTAATCATTCCCAGTTCTCAAGCGCACAGAGTAGTCCACGGCGGAAGTACCTTGACGAAAATCGACAGGCGTATAGAAAGAACGGACATTACCAAGGCAGTGGCTACGGCGGTGTACCACCCCGTCCCGAGCCTGCCTATCAGCTCGATAACGATGGTCGAAGTAATGAGCCATGGCATAGCAGGCATGCAAGCCCGTATACTTCTGACGAGCCGCCGTCTCAAGGATCGCCCTATGGCGCCCCAATCCAGTCCCAAGCATACGCTTATATGCCCTACCCGTACACTTACCAGTACGGGTATCCCTATCCTCCTCACGGTTACGGCCCACCTTCGGGCTCTGTTCAACAGCCTTATCCCTATCCTATCAATCCATATCAAGACCCTCACGCTCCCCAAGTACAATACCCCTCACATCGCTATACACCTCAACAGGATCCATCGCAGCTTCCATCATCTTTTATGTCTCCGGTCAACAACAATAATGTATACTCTAATCAACCGCAACATCCTTTATTCATGAATCTCAGTCCACCAGCCGCGTCACTTGCCTCACTTGTCAATACACCGCCCATTCTCGACTCACTTCACCCTCGTCTTCCTCAAGATTCTGCACCTGTCTCCGTGACGGCCAGCGCCTCAACTATCGTCAAGGGTAAGGACAGAAGACAACCCATGACTTTCGGTAGCATCGGTGTCCCTGGAGCCGAAGAAAATGATATCGCAGAAGGCGACGGTCTTGGCTTAGAGCTCGGGGGTGAGCAGGCGCGAAGCACACCCGATGTGCAGAACGAAAAGCAACCAGGTACCGCGAAGTCCTTTACCATCGGATTTCGCGACCTTCAGGAGGCTGGTGCCCCTAAAAGTCTACCGAATCACAGCGATCGTGAGGTCGTTGACCTGACACTCGGCGTGAGTGAGCTAGGTTTGAGTTCCATTAGGGAGGGTGATGTTCCCAAGTGGGAATTCGGAACAATTGCTAGCACGTCGTCAGTCGAACCAGTTGCTCCAGATACGCAATCTCCGCCAGCTCCTCTTGCCACCAGCAACCGAGCGTTGCCTATATTGGCTCACGAGCAATCACAACCACTTGGACGTCCCCCGTCCCAATCATTCTCGACTCCTCCTCCCCCTCCATCACAGCCTGATTATATTCCTCCACAGCCAACCGGATCCGAATTCGAAGTTCGTAACTTTGGATATGGATTCGGCGAACCCTTCACTGGTCCAGGTGGTGTCTTACCCCCACTTCCCCAACATCCTCATCCTGGCCCTTCGCATGCACACCCTTCGATGCAGTACGGGCCTCCTGAGGCTGCTATGTACCCGCCGTTTTGGGCCCCGCCTCTCCCGCAAAATAACCCCTATGCAGGTTACTTGATGAGCCCGGAACTAGAGCCGCGCAGAGGTCGGGATGACGGATACGACGGTGGGATGAGTGGTGGAGGAGGTTACATGAACGAACGACGTGGTATGAGGAGGGGAAGGGGCTTTGGAGGAGGAGGGAGAGGCTATGGCGGCGGTAGGGGCTTCGGGAGAAGAGGAGATCAATGGCAAAGTAATCAACAAGCCCCGCACTACATCCGTTCACCACCTTTCGTCCCTCCTCCGCCACAACAGCTCCCTGAACCGCCCTTCTTTTCGCTACCTCCTCCTCCTCCACACAGAACACTTACTGCATCTCAAGTACCCCCTCCTGTCACCGCTACCAGTTTCCCTCTCGACGAGAATCGTAGGGCTTTATTAGGCCAGATTGAATATTACTTCGGCGACGAGAACGTGGCAAGAGACACGTATCTCAGAGAACAGGTACGAACTCTTTCGTTGATTGCCCTCTGAGTTGTACATCTGACTATGTTACTATCAACAGATGGATTCCCAAGGCTGGGTTCCTATAGGCATTCTTGCTAACTTCAATCGCGTCCGTTCATTGACCAGTGGCACTGCTTCAGCGTCGGAGCTCATCAAGGATGTCATGTCCCTTTCTTCATTGCTTGAAGTACGAAATGATCATGTTCGCTTGAACAATGGTCGATGGAGAGTCTTCATCTTGCCAACTGCGAGACCAAGCATCTATCCGCCGCCCTCGCCGCCCATTCAAACGGAGGTCGATGGCGAAGAGGAGGAGGACGAAGACGATGTTGTATTCGTCATGGGGAGAGGGGATACAACTGAACATCACCATGAGGCGATGACCCGGCCTTAGTCCCAGCGACCGCAGTCATCCGTTCATCTGACGTTGCCACAGGTGGGTTGCCGTCTCCGACATATTTTTCATTTTCATCCTGGATATTTGCAATTTCATGGGAGATCGATGCAGAGATCATTCGATCCTCGGCTATCATAATTCATCATTTATCGATGCTTAATTGCCGCGTCCTGGGGCATGTCCCCCCTTTTCGGCTTCCATCCCATCCATACTTTCCTCCTTACCGAGAGAAGACACCGGAAGAAAAAGCCAGGCACTGACGTACTCCACTGTGTAGGTCTTGGCTTCCGTAACCGAATCGACCCTGAGCGATTTCCTCGGGAGCTTTTCTTCGGCCCTGCACCTTTGATTACGCCTATTCAATTGTTTCCGACATTAGGATCTCGAAGAGAGGCAGCACTACATTACATCTCATATTATTCATCATTTGGTGGGACGGTGGATTTAACATTCCGGCTTCCTGGTCCTGTTCTCCATCCACCGTTCTCATTTTTCCACCCGCATTTCCACAGTTGACGCATTACACGTATCTGTTCCGGCCATGACATGTGAACGCTTTAGTCGGCCACTTCTCCTTCGACATTCGTGGTCCATTTCCCCCTCGTGACAATATTCCTTCTCTCTGTCTCTTCATTGCTTGAGCATCTTTCTATATTGGCCTTTACGGGTTCCTCATTTCATTTGTTGTTCATGTTTCCGTCGCGTCCTAGGTATACCACCTAGCATTGTTGATACATACATAAATCTTGCATCTTACGATTAGTGTTGTGACTGTGTCGAGTTTGGTGTGGGGAATATAGTTGGAGGTATATATCTCGTAAACGTCACCATGTCAATCGGTGTTTGTTGACCTATATTTGAGAATCTGCTTTCGTCCACCAACTGCAATTTTTGGGGGATGTGCCCACAATCAGGGACGCGGCGACTTGCCACTGAGCCAATCTGCGGGATTTCATGACTTGTTTCAGCAGGAGGGGCATCGATCGCCTTTCCCGAATTAAATCAGGATCTCTTGCAGGAAGCGGAAATGTACGAGAAGGCACTCTATCACGAGACGATGCCGAGCTCGAACTGTTTAGCTCTCATCAGCTTTCATCATCAGCTCTTCGCGCCTCTAATTTAGCAGACGCTATGTCAATCCAGCGGTCGAGCTCTCTACTGTACTAAACGTTTCAGCCTAGATCTGAAGAAGCGCGATTATTATGGCCGAAGTAGGCCATTGTTCTTTCCGGAACGGGTAATTCTCAATTCAACTTCCGCCTCCGAGAAAGGTGGTCCGTGAGCCGACGTCCAGGGACATCAATTGAGAAAATTTGCCGCCCAACTCGCAGATCTCCAAATGCGAAACGAAATGCACTCACATAAGCAACTCATCAACACCCCGTTTGTATATCTAGCGACACTCCTAGCTCGCCTTCCCCACCCCCAGTTGCCACTGGGCCCTCGACGCCATCATGTCTGTTATTATCCAGTCGCAGCCACAATACCCCCCTCGTCCTCACTCTGTCGTCTGGCCTCCCGCTCCCATTGAGACTCATGAACAGAAGCTTCGTCGTCTGGCTCAGCAACGCGAGGCATTTCGCGTAAGCCAGGCCATCGATAGGGAGCTGGCCCAAGAACGAGCGCTGTTAGCGAACAAGGCACCTCAGTTCAGTCTTTTACTACTCGGTCAGTCGCGGTCATATTTTATAAACGTCAGAAAGGTTAATGCCACCTTTTGTCTTCAGGTCAAGCTGAGTCGGGAAAGTCTACAACGCTGAAAGCGTTCAAAAGCCACTTCACGCCGAAGGCGTTCGCCAGCGAGCTCGACCATTGGACTGCCGTCATCATGCTCAATCTTCTTCGCTCCGTTCACATGATCCTCGATGCCATGGCGAGGCAGGATGCTTTGGCCTTCCACGGGTCCGAAGTCGAACCTCATTTGACCGTCACCACCTATATTCGTCAACTGCGAGAGATCTTACTTCCTCTATTTACTGTCGAAGACACTCTTCATCTTCGTATCTGTCCTGATAACCAGCCCGCATCCCCGACCGTACCTTCGGACCCGACACCTCCCGGCGTCTGGACTACTCACCGGTCTGTGTCACCAGAAGTTCTGGTTCATTCGGCACAATATTACAAAATGGGTCCTGACAGCGCCCACTTCCAACCCCTTACGGCAACCATGAAACAAGTCATCAAGGAGTCTCATGCTGCAATTCGCAAGTATGCACTGCACATGAAGGCTTTGTGGAAGAACGAGACCGTACAGGCCATCTTGAAAGCCCAAAAGATCAGCATGCGTGAACTCTCCGGGTTGTGAGTTCCTTCTTTCTATTCTCGGTAACCGTCTTCTTTAATGACAATCTTCTCGGCAGCTTCCTCGATGATATCGACCGCATCGCTGCGGAATCGTACTCCCCGTCTGAAGGTGCCGACCATTTCGTTCCTTTCAGAATCCTCAAGTACGAATTGTTTCTACAGATGATGTTTTGAAAGCACGTCTAAAGACCCACGGGGCGATGGAACATCGGATCACTATCGAAACGGGTAAGTTTCCTCTCCCCTTGATAACTCCTATCACGACTCCTTAAACGATGGCTCATCCTTTCTCAGGTGTCGGGAGCAGGAACAAAGACTGGCTCATCATTGACGTAGGCGGAGCTCGGAAACAGGTATGTTAAATCCACATCTCCGGCTCAGGGTTTCTCGGATCTTATTTTTGATCTGACTGGATTCCCTTCTGATTAGAGAGGTTCGTATTTTCTCCTTGATGAGGATTTACGTGTTGCTGATAGTTTCTGATCAGCCACTTGGGCGCCTTTCTTCCAACATGGTAAGGCGAATTACAGACATTATCTGCCATCGCGCCAAACATTCTCATTTCCTTTCAGTCACGGCCATCATTTTCCTTTTTCCATTGAGTACGTTCGATCAGCAGTTAGAGGAAGATTCCAAGGTCAACCGTATGGTACGTCAAGCTACTAAGATAACCTTTCTGTATTTATCAGGGACATATCTAGGAAGACAATATGGCATTATGGAGAGAGATATGTAGTAACACCCTTCTTACAAAAGTGCAGTTCATTCTTTTCTTGAACAAGGTGAGCACGAATTGGCAATATCTTACAGAGCTAACTCGGAATGAAGACCGATATTTTGAAAGCCAAAATAAAGAGCGGAACCCAGGTTAACTATCACATCACTACCTATAAGGGCCCGAACGAATACCAAGAAGTCGTCAAATGTGAGTTTTATTGCGGGCAGGGTCTTGGCAAGCTGTTACTGACGTCGAAGTCAGATGTCCGTAGCAATTGTCTCAAGATTTACAAAGATTGTTCGCCGAGAGGCAGGCGTAATCCGTGCAGCGTTCATTTGACCTCGGCGATTGTGAGTTCTCCAACCCTGCGGTCAGATTTTTGAGCGTGGTCTGATCTCTTGGCTTTGCAAAGGATCGAAAGTCAATGAGCCACGTCCTGGCGCAAGTTCGCGAGCACATCATGAACAACCAACTTGCCAACACCAAAATTTTGTGAACGGTCCTCTCCATCACCCGTCTCCATGCTATCGTCAATATCTGCACTATCCCTTTCTCCTTCGTGTATCATGTTATCTTTCGTCGACCCTCGTTGCTGCTTGCGTTGCTGTCAAAATCTCGGATCAATTTCGTCCAATTCCTCGTCACTTACCGTGTTGTCACATCACTTTACTGAGTTCTATAGCTAATCACGCCATATATTTGTACATTCAACTATTTCGTGCTACATCTGTCAAACCTTGTTCTGCATTTGTTCTTTTCTGAATAGCATCTGATCGTATTTCGAGTCCTGGGGTCTGTTATCGTTGGGACAAGCTTCTGCGCGTGGCCAATGACGTTTCGAAAAATTTCATCAGTTTCAACCGAAGTGTGGAAAAAATGACTCGGTCCAGGCTCGGAGATCCGTTTCTTCTTCGGTCGAAACAGGGTATCTCCAGAAGCACCCCGGAAATACGAGCTCAGCGCCGATTGCCGGACTCTCAAGCGAAACTCAACATGCTCCAGTCAAACCACCAACTGAACTCAATGAGTTGATCCCGTGTCCCCACAACGAGTCGAACATTCTCGAGAAAACGGGGGCTGCGTTACAAGGTCACCATCTTCTAGTAACCTTCGATATCGGCCTGCGGCCTCGCCGCGCTGACTTTAGGTCGCTGGAGCCTGAGAGTGCCTCCAAAACTTTGATTGATGTCGGGTAATGCTCTTTGTCCCTGTGCCGTACAGAAGACGTAACTGAACCTCGCTAAGGTTCTTTGCCCGTATGAGGGCACGGTGATAAACTGGGCCGATGCGTTGAGTCATTTATGCGCAAGAGCCGTCAGCTACGGGACCGATATGCACATGCGGAAAAGCACAAAATCGCCCGTTTCATTCGGAAAACCAGTGCGTCGGACGGCGTTGCATATTAATACTATGCGCGAGGACCATCGCAGTGTTACAATCTCTTTCAGGCGTGCTGTCGACTTTCCCTTGAATTTTCTTATTCTTGTTTCGATCTTGACAACATCTGATCTGGCGATTGCACTACGAATCGGGGTCTGAGGCAAACAACTTGCAACTCTCAAGGCCTTAAGGATTAATTAGAAAAGAGCTTCAGCCTCACCGGTGTCCGGGATAAACCGTCGTCCTAAACGTTGCTGCTATAGCTACGGACCACTGTGTGTTCGCCAGGATCATCTCATGTTCCCCTGCTGCTGTTGCCCACGCGTGACCTGGCGTACGTCCGGCACTCCTATTGCCACAATAAGTATGTCAAACCCACTATGGATGACGGTCTAGAGGTTTGATCTCGATGAGAGAAGGTTTGGTTCAGTGCCTCATTCGCGATACTAATTTCTGTTGCTCGAGGGTCTGAACGGGTGGTGTCCTACTGCGATCTGAGAATGAGTTCACGGTTCTGTTTGGATCCTGGTATGTCACATCATAAGTCAGTGGGCTAGTCTTGTGAGTAACGACTGCGATTTCACAGCATCGAGCTGTGCAGATAAGCGTGAGAACGGATGTAAAAAAATTAGTCACAAATGCTATTGATAAGAGATCGACGTGAAAAAATAGTACGATCATCGTCCAAAGTTCGGCTCGAAAAATCAATTATCCAAGGACAACTTGACGAGCTTGAGAGACTCAGAACTAGTTTCGGCCATGACGCCGCTGCCGGAGGCGCCGACGCCGAAAGCGGCAACGACACGGAACAAAATTCACGGAAGCAAAAATTTGATCGAGATCGACGGAGCCCTATCGACTTCTCAGAAGATCGGCTTAGACGAAAGTTCAAGCTCAGCTGCCAGGTCATTGGTCGTTCACGGTCAAACGCAACGCTACCCTCAACAATTACAACTTCAATCGACTCCTAGTTTGTCACCTTGCCACATGGGCTCTCAGGGGCCAAGCTGTCAGGTTTAATCAAATCGTAGATCCAGATTTATTTACGTCAATTCCCTGCAGGGATTTTCATCAAGCCACGAGAGATGTAAACAAGCATGAATGCTGGCCGCAAACCGACCGGTTGGTAGGAATACGGCCATGGTCACCAGCAGTCTAATCTCAAGCAACACTAGCCCAGTAGGTGCACGCGAACACGTACTTGCTTTTCGTCGAGAAAGGATGGAAGGAGGATAACCTGTGATGAAACCTGCACGCTGATCCAAGTGACAGAGCTCTCAGCACGCATTGTCGGGTTGTGCTGCTTTCTATGGTGACACAACCCTAGCTCGTGGCAAATGGGCGGCGCGGGAGCCTCAGGCAAGTCAGCCAGATCCTTCTTGTTAGGATAATATCATCGAGGCGCAATTCCGGGAGTCGTTCCAGGTCCACGAAAATTGACATGTTCCCTTGAATATTTATTTTGGCCCCCACCCCTGAGCCGGATTGAATTTCTAGCTAACCAAGTGGGAGTGATCAGGCGCCCAATGGGACTTCCGAGAAAATCACAAACGACCTCACCGTGATTTGGCCACTTCCTCGTGTTTGCAAGCCTCCCCCTATGCATCATTGGAACATCCTTGGACACTCTGAACGGTCTTAAGCTCGCCGACTAGGTACAGCCCACTAAATCAGCGCACTGTTAGCTGAAGTCGGTCCGCATGGACAGGACCTGGAAATCCCCGAGGACCTGGCCCTCCTATCCTCGGTGCTCGTCTAAGCCGTTAAACCTCGGCAAGTCGGTCTTGCCTGCTTACAAGCGCATGTTTGATGCGCCGTGAACCTCGACTTTTGCACGGGGCGGGGTGTGACTACTGGCGTTGAATCCCTCAACCCATTCGAATCCCGCGGTTTAAATGCCCCACTTCGCTGTCCTCTCGTTTGCATCCTCCTTTAATCCCCACCACTGAGGGTATCGTGGATCCGTAATTCTTGGCCTCACTTCAAAAGAGATCTGGCTCTTGCCAATGTCACAGTACCTTTCGTTCGGCCATGTTCCGGATCTTATATCCAAAGTGGACATCGTTTTAGATTTTCTGTCGGTGTTATTTATTCCGATACTTATTGGTGTCATAATTTCTTGGACTGGTCCGTCGTCGTCTTCTCTAATACTACCCGAAGTAAGTCTCAAATCTGTTGGAGAATCTAACTGACGGTTGCTGTGCACAGTTGTTTAAATCCTCTCGAGACCTCTTCGAAGCGTTTTGGAAGTCACTCCTGGCCGTTGAATATAATGGATCGCGAGAAGAAGTCCCAGCGGCCACGGCAGAAGAGGCCGTACGAGTCGAAGACGTGTTTCCTGTACTGGGGCTCTCGGATGATGAGACATTTCAATATCCACTGGTCAACAACTCTTCGACGGAATCTCTACTCGATGTTCAATTTGAAGACAAGCCAATCCTGGTGAGCTCGGCCCAGATTCCTGAAAACTGTTGCATTTTATTTGTTATCTTTAGCAGATTATCCCTCCTAAAAGTAGGTTTGATAATGGCACGGAGGACTTGTCTTCGTCTGTAAGTTACTTTTGCGCTCCAGGAATATTCCCTAACACGGCCGTATAGGACACCGAATCTTCTCAAAGCGATTCACCGTCAAGCACTGAGACCGTGGTAGACTTCACTCGTCGGTATCCTGTTTGCCCGCTGTTCTTCAATCTGAGTTGTCTTCTCTATAGCAGGGGTCCAAACTCGTCGTTCGGCCGTCCATGTCTTGAAGGAGGCCACTCATCGGCGTAGTAACAGCAAACGCACTACGTCGCAGTTCGTGAGGCACATCAGGACACGGGCAATCTCTCTTCAGGTCACTCCGTCAACACCATTTGGCCTGTCAACGAGGCTTCGGGATCGCGTCTCGGCTCTTGAAATCATCCCGGAGTGAACGCCCATGTGACGGGAGCCACAGGTTGCCTCTCCCTAAAATCTAGCCATGAGAAGAGATATGGATGATCTCCTGAAGTGTTGATCGCTTGTCGATGTCGATTGACTCGACATTCGGCTTTGGACCTCTAATTTATTCTTCTTTTAGGATTATAGACGCTATTTATGTCTCAGGCAGACTATTCAGATTAGAGTCATCGATCATGATTGTATTACTAGTTTCTCAACTCGAAAATTTATTTATTATATAGACCCCCAAATTCAAGCGCGGAGTCCTCGAGGACAGTAGTTTCGACGTGCATCCAACTGCTTCTGATAAAGCGTCTTTGGAATACTTCTATGATAATCGTAGCGGCGAAAGACTCGTGAGCCGCTTGATTACCGTGCCCTTCGTATAGAGGGCAGTGCAATGGTAGCCACGTGTCCTTGTCCTACACAAAACATGAGCGCAGATAAATGAGGGAACAGCACATCTTACAAGTGGGGCAGAAGCGTGCACAATAAGACGACTTGTGAAATTGCTGACATCAATGATGACTGTTTTCTTCTCCGGGTCTAGACGTTCCGATATAAACAACCCTCTGCCCCCGAGCATGATCGTCCAAGGAGGTGCAAAGGAAATATGGACCTTGTCTGAGCGGTAGTCTATCATATATGCTGTACCCGCCAAGATAGCACCTCCAGCAGATGCAAAGGTTACTCGATTATCTTTAGAGATACCCTGAATCCTAAATGGAAATTCATAAGGAATGATTCGCCACGGACGGCATACGGCAATGATTACCATGTCCAAGCTTTAGGGAAACTGTTGCCCCAATTTTTCTCTGCGTGGGCGATACCTGTGCCTTTCATGATTGTATGGTCGTCTTTCTTAATTTCATAGTTTGCTTGGGAAGACGACGAGAATATATGCCAATGCAGCGGCAACAGTATTCCCAGCGATGCAAATATGCCGTGGGGTGGACGAAAAGGAGCATCAGGGAATAGAGGGCTTCGCTTGCTTAAATTCACAGAGATTGAGAGACCATCGTCGAAAGCCATTTGGTAGCCTTGTCGTTCTTCTTCGATCGTGTAACTTCCAACACCCTCTGCTTCTAATGAAAATGCCTGCAGGGTATCATAACTGATACCAGGCACATAACGAATGACGTTTGGGAACGAATCCTTGCAGATTTTGGTCGCTGAAGACGAGAGGGATAAACCCTGCGGCGGGACTCTGGGAGGCGTGTAGGATGCGTGGACGAAGTATGGGCAGTTTTTCGCGTCTGGAACGGAAGAAAAGATGATTATGATGGTGCCTCTATCTTCTGTTAGGATGCGCGTATAATAGCCTTCAAATCTAACTCCATCGTGGGCTGCGAAGTGGTCTCTTGGCTTCAGGTAACGTGCAACACTGGACGTTGGAGACGAAAGGTATAGGGACGCGACGATGAATTCGCGAAGCCCACAGATGGGTTTGACGATAAGGTCGTGAATGAGATTTTGAAATGACAGTGCAGCCATCGGGTCCAGTGAACGAGCTGGTCGCGTTGATAATGCCACGGATGGCGAGCAGCTTTTTTCTGAGAATTGAAACTAGCGATCCATAAGGAATCAACCGCCGACTTGATGACGATGCGCGCAGACTGGGGAGATCACGATGGCCAGGGTTAACGCAATGACGTCCGACTTCAGACGCTGCTCGGAGCGGTGAGCGGACACAAACCGCTTTCCCGACGACTCTCACGTTACCGCTACTATACGAAAAAATACACCATCTGGAATGACTCTTCTACGGAACCTGGCTGTGGCCATCCCATATTTTGACGGTCACTGCGAGTCCCATGCATAAACTGGAAATAAATTTCGACCTGGCGGGGGCGGGGGCTACTACATCTCTAGTAACAGCAGTCAGTTTCGTGCCGCCTAGACCTGCGTACCGTTACGAGTCTGACCGATGTATCGGGGTTTTGCTCAGGTCCCATCCTGGAACGACCGATGAGAGCTCCGATGAGGCTGTGTGAAAGATTCGCAAGGGCTCTAGATTTTCAGGGACGAGTGAGCATAAGAATTGCCTCAGGTAACTCCACTGGAGTAAGTCACTTCACTTCACCCTTCGACGACGTTGAGGGCAACTATCATTAGTAGTCAAGAGATGGATCCTAGGCCATTGCCAGCTGGATGGACAAGTCATTGCGATTACCAGTCAGTAACGACATTATCAGCCTTCGAGTGTGGCACAGTTAAATCAGGATCTGACACGTCTCGTCCACAGATCAGGACAATGGTACATACAAACTCTCTTGATCAAAGATCTCAATGCTCATTTCCATTCTCAAGGTACTATCGAAAGGGCAACCAAAGTTATTGGACGCATCCAGCGGACCTGAAACTTGAGAAATCCAATACCGCAGGTCTGAGCAAGGCACAACAGCTTTATTTGAGCTCCCAAACATCAACCGCTCTCCCTATCCTCGCGACTCCCCAAATAGCGCATGAGTCGAATGCGCCTCCAAATTATCCCGCCCCCAAATCAGCCGATCAGACTTTCCCCACCAGCTCCGGTCAACCCGCTTCAAGTCTGTATAGCGAAAGACTCACAGCTGGATTGATCAAGACCGTCCCAGCTGTCGACCGACGACATTCTCGTCAGTCTTCTCTAAGCGAATCTTCCTATCATTCTCCGCCCGCGCGAATGTCTGTTGTTCCCTCGGGCTATCCGATAACGACACCTGAAGTTGAAGCTTCGTCGCCAACGGGCTCTCGTCTCTTGTATACCGTTGCAGCCAGATCGCCTGACGGCTCCAGTCCCTATACGAATGCGAGGTCTGGCCCAGTCGTGGATATGACTATACCCGAGGCAATACCTGTCGGGTCATTCGGGGAGGCTCCTCACGCTGGTGTTGCGGGACCCGTTCCACCACATCAAACGCAATTCTCCATTGCTCAGGAGCGAAACCAAAACCCTGTCGCGATGCCTGCTTTTTCTTCCGCTCAACAGGGGTCGTCTACCGCATATCCTGGGAGTCCACCCAGCCACCCCTCGCAGACACAATCAAGTCAGGCACAAGCGACGTGGCATCCTGCCAGTCCTTCCCTTGACCAACGATTAAGATCGTATTCGGAATCGTCACATGTCTCCTCTTACTCAAGTCCGACATCCCATCCCTCTGGTCACAGTTATATTCCACCCACTCCACCTCTCTCTCCTCACTCTAATTATTCCGCGTCGCCGACGTCATTTTCTACTCATTCTCATTCGATTCCGGTGAGTCTGTTCCTTGGATTGGTATGTCATTTTCGTGGTCTAACGCATGCTCTCAGTCGACGCCCTCCAATACGTTCCAAGTCCCCCCTTCTCCTTCGTCTCAACATCATGATCAACAGCGTCATCACTGGCAAAATGCGACGTCCCCCGAATTCTACGCCCCTCCTCCGCCACCTCCTTTACTACCTCCCGTCGAAGTACAGCGCAAAGGGCACAAGAAGCATACTGGATTCGGCCGCTTCAGAAAGCACGGTGCAGCGATGGTCACAGGTGCCACTGTCGATATCATTGCCGAAGATGTTTTCGACGACTCTGAGAGCATCGAAAGCGAAGATGCTGGCTTTGACGGGGGTAATGCCAGTTATGATACCAGTCTCTTGTCTGGTATGGGTGGCATGGGAAGCGGCGGTACTGGAATGTATGATCCCCCGGGATCTAATTCTTACAGCTTGCCCACCCCCGACTCATCGTTCAGTTCTTATGGAAATCAGAATCTCGTCTCTCCTGGACAAAACGGCGACGGTTTAGGTAAGATGAAGTGCGCTATTATAACATCTCATTAAAGCGCGTCGCTCTCTTCTTGCAGGTCCATCTCAGAATACGTTCAATAACGTGGATTTAGGTTATGCTTCGATCGGCGCCTATCAGAGTAACTCGTGGCATGGCCATCCCAGCACCAGCTGGCATCACGATACTGGAGGCGTTGCCGCTGCCAACGCGCAGGGAACTCAAACTTTCACCCAGGGCTCTCTAGCTGGTCCAGCACCACCTGATCTCGCACCACCACCTGAGGCCATTGCGTCCTCGCAATCGCAACAGTCTCACACGAGCGATACCTCCCATTCTCAATCACCTCCAGCTCCGCCCAAACAGGGTACATCTCAGCAAACGCCCCAGTCGCAAGAAACTCAGCAAAACGCCGCGCCGAAACATAAACCTATCAACACGCAAAAGATTCTTGCTGGTGCGAAGATTGCTGTTCAGGGAGTGAAACTCCTGGGCGCTGTTGCTGGTTTGGCTAGCGCTTTGAGCTGAAATTGGGCTCTTGGATTAAGGCTTGGTCTGTGCTGTACGGCGTAATTTTCTGTACTTCTTCCTTCTATCTGGGTCTTGGGCGTTGTCGGTTTTTTGCTTTGTATCTTTTACGGTTGTATTAGTACTGACGTTCGGATGTATTATGAGGAGGTTATGTGCCGAATCCCTTCTCGTTTTATAACGTGCAAGACTTGATAGCTTAGGAACTGGCACCAGGGACGAGCGAGCAGATGAGCGAGCGGCTACTATGCCGCTAACTCCGTTCAGTGACTTGCCTTTCCTGGCCATCACGCTTAGACCGCTGGGCGCTTCTTCGCGTTATTTGGCTCGCCCAAACAATCCACAAAGCTGACCAGCTTCTCTGCAATTCCCTTCACCTGGTACTTCAACTTCAACTCGCTTTTCTATCCGAATGGAATGAATCAAAAGAAGAATCGTATTCCGTTGGAAGGCTCACTGAGTTGCCGCTTTTGGGTTGAGCTGAGGATTTGCTGCCGGAGTGGCGTTGGCCCCGGACGCTTTTCAGCGTACGCGTTTGCTTCTTTCAATTGAGTCCTCAAAGAAGCTCAATCTTCGAGTCTTTCAATTCAAAACGTCCAATTTCACACGCTAGAGAAGCTGCAAAATCCTCTTCATCGACCGAATGACTCGTGAAAAGAAGCCTAGATAATGGCGATGGAAGCTTCTCAAGAAACTTTCGTGAGTCAATTTACGGTTCCCCACGGAGTCAAAGAAGCTCCGAATGCTTCTCGTGCAGCTAAATCAGGAATGTTCAGTGAGTCCAGCGCTCGACTTTCAGTGGCGGTGATTTGTTTGCTTGAATCGAAGCTTCCACTCGCACATCGTCTCCACGAACTGCTATGATTGGCTCACAGACATAACATGTGAAAAAAACTCATATATCCTCTTGATGAGCGTGCACAGACCACCCTCCCAAAGGCCTTCGAAAAAGCATAAATGCAGGCCCAAAATTAGAATTCCGACTCCCCATCCCCTCCTGCCCCTCCATCCCTCTCTCGCCAACTCCTTCTCTTAGTCCTGCGGCCGGGTTCTAAGACTTGGACGGAAACGAGCTAGGGTCCCCTCCTCCCTCACTTCCTATTTT
Source organism: Sistotremastrum suecicum HHB10207 ss-3 (assembly GCA_001632355.1). Taxonomy (NCBI): domain Eukaryota; kingdom Fungi; phylum Basidiomycota; class Agaricomycetes; order Sistotremastrales; family Sistotremastraceae; genus Sistotremastrum; species Sistotremastrum suecicum. The sequence goes on along the minus strand of KV428100.1, from coordinate 62,339 downwards.
CTCCCTTCACTTTCACTCTCTCTCTCTCTCTCCCCATAAAACCCCACAAAACACAAAAAAACTTAAAAAGACTTCGGTCACAAAATCCAAAAAAATCATCGTTTCCGGATTCTCCCCTCAGCTCGGTTCTCGAGTTGAGTCATTGTTCGTGGTACGTCTCTTGATGTTATCCTATTCTCGTTCTGCTCCAGCGTGGGAACTGGACCAGGATGGGAGGATGGATAGCGGAAGGAGTGTATCTTCATCTGGGCTTTCGGAAACCTCTTTTGGTCAGGGAGGTGGATGGAGTTTGGTGCTTCGCCTTTTAGTGCGGCTTTTCTTTTTCGTGACCAGGGGCGGGAGTAGATAGTTTTGTTCTCCTGGTATTCATCTATCTTCGTTTTCAGGTCGACCCGAGGAGAACTCCATGGAGGAGAAGCAAGGGGTACCGACCGGCAAAGTCCGGCACATCGACTAAGGGGTGGGGTGGTCCCGGAGCCGGCCTTACAGGAAATTCCGACCTTCGGGATTTTCGAGGTTTTCAAGGTTCAAAGTCATATATAGAGGATTTCAACATCTCAATCGACTTCAATGGAGCTATATGAAGGCCAGAATCACTATATATTCTTTGAAACCCAGTGAAAAATAATATATTTATCATTTTTGCTCTTATCTCCGCTTATGTCCGTTGCATTCTGGAAGTGCTATGGATCTCAAAGAAACTTTGGATGCAAGTTTTCATGGGCGCATCACAGCGCATAGATAATACCAATGATGATGAATGACCTTTTTTGAAGTGTAGAAGCCAGCATGAAGGTCTAATATGTTGAACATTATTATTTATTTTGCATTCAGCTCTGCCATCACACTGGAAACACTTCGGAATTGGGCTCAAAGCGATTTTTGACAACTGAAATATCAATTACATTAATCTTTACAATATCTACTACCATATAAGGGTATGTTGGGGGGTGGGGTGGGTCAAATCCGCTCCTTACTGCATGATCGGAGTCGCTGTTCAGGAATCCCGGCTTCGGTACCCCTTGAGGAGAAGGTTATTCGTTCTGAGGACTCGCCATCTGAGGAATGGATAGGCCTTTTGGACCCGTTCGCGAGTACGGGGGACTGGTACGTTTCTTCTCTCTTTTCGTTGACGTGGACGTCGAGCTGATGAACTATTATGATTAGATTACGGATTCGTTCTGAATTGTCGGATCAAGATTCCCAACAACTGGGCCTAATCTACTCTCTCTCGGACTCGCCACCCAAGAGTCGAGCGGACGACCCCCAGGTTCTCATTCTCATCCCCATCCCCATCCCCCAAACCCAAGCCCAAACTCAACCCCAAACTTGGGGTCGGAAACGTCAAAAACGACTCGGACGCTTGACTCCCTTTCCCCCCCTCGTCTTTTTCCTACGGGTTTTTCGAAGGGGGAGGTTTTAACGGGGTCTTCAACACGCGTCGTGGTTCTCGTAGTATATATAGGTGATAGGTGATTGAGGATAGGTGATATGATGTATATCGGTTCGAGGTGGACCTTAGAGGCGATACCCTTTTGAGCCGGGCTTGTCCTCGCGAGGAAGGGCGGACATCAGTAAAGGATGCCTTGGATTGAATATTGATAGTATTGTACGCAATTGATGATGATGATGATGATGCGAGTGCGAATGTGCAAATTGAGTGAACGAAAGATCGCGTTCGTGTGAAGTTGATTAGAATCGCTTGATCGAAAGACTCGAAGTTGCCGGGAACATCATCTACCAAGGCCCGGAATCAGCTCATGACGGCTTTGGTGGGGTACAGCTGATATCGGGCGTTTAACTCAGTGGTAGAGTGCCTGCTTTGCATTGGCTTATCAAAGTCGAAGACTGCATGAAGTCGTGAGTTCAATCCTCACAACGTCCATTTTTCTTTTTATGGGAGTTGGTGTCCTATGCACGACGAGACAAAAAAAAGGAACCTTTCTTTTCTTCCTGTGTTCGCTGCTTCAGCTTACTTTTTTTTTTTTTGTTAGCTGAAGTGTTGATGTAATCGGTCGAGAGGAGCACGAGGGGTTTGAAGTTGGGATCAAGCATCTATATTGCTCTTTAACCAGCTCAGAGCTACTACATGCAGTACTACTTCCGCTCCCTACGCTCGCTGTCATCTGCTACTCTCGTCACCATCACCATCATCACAATGCATTTCATTATCAGAGAAAATTGAGAAAAAGAAAAGAAATTGAGAAGCGTGTCAAATAAATTGCAGAAACAATGCAAACCCCATCCAGTCATAGATTGGGCAAGGGAAATAAGCTCAACGTTAACGCGTTAACCTTGGCAGGTTAACGCTCAACCAGCAAGCCCATGATGAGATTCCCCATCGCTCAAAGCTGAAGACCAAGGACTAGTCATCTCCGTCGCTCGATATACTCGAAGTTTCTGAGAAGGAGGGATGGACCGTTCGTATTTCTCGGGATCTTCGGCTAGTTGGAAGCCGCCGTGCAACACACCCACACGCATCATCGCAAGCAACTACCACACACCACCATCAGTATCTATGAAATAAAAAGAGAGAGGGAGACGTACATTGTGTGCAGCGTTCGAATGATCATAAACCCCTCCAAAGAAAGCAGTAGTCGCATCCCTCCCAATATTCTTAGCCAACAAATGACGTCCTCCAGGATGTTCATCCATAAACCTCGACACGTCATGGATATATCCACTTATCAACACAAGAGGACGGGATTGTGCTTGTTCCTGGAAAGATTCCCATGATACGACGGGGAGCTCGTTGGAGTCTGTAGGCCATTCGAGGATATCTTGTTGGGCGCGGAGTTTTTTGAGTTGCATTGTGAGTTGTCCTTTTCGCACTTCGTTATCCGGGAATACCTACACCCACACCCATCAATCAATTTCCTTCATTTAATAAAATTGACAAGAGAAGGGCTTACGCGCAAGTGGGAGGCAAGACCGAGTTTCTGACAAGTAGCGATAAACCACTTTGTAGGATCGTATTGATACCATTTTATAGCGTTTCGGTAATCCATTGGGAATTGATGATGGAAGTTGTGGTATCCTTCGCCGATGGTGACGAGTGCTGTGAGGACGTGGTCTCGGGGTGTGTGTTTGTCGTCGAAGGGTGCTTCGCCGAGCCAGTGCGCGAGGGAGTTGACGCAGAATGTGCTCTGCGAGAATATTAATAAATATAACAAGAGTAGAGAAGGAAGGCGTACGTGGTGCACGAAACACAACCTCGCAGCACCCGCAAAGAAAAATCCCCCCCTCCAATCCCCCCAAAGCAGCCCCGGCAAAACAGTCGGCACTCCAAATCCCATACCCAATATAAGTGGAAGATACCACCGATGCTGAAATTTCACAACTTTATTCTTCCTCAAATCGCTAATATCAGCTACTCCAGGTCTTCGACGAGGATTGACTATCATCCAACCGATGTGGGACCAGAGGAGACCGTGGTGTGCGCCGTAGGGGTCGAGGTCTGTGTCGGTGTAGCGGTGGTGCGCGCGGTGGCCTCGGGACCACCAGTGGATTGAGCCTTCGACTGCGCCTGCGCCTGCTATGGCGAGGAAGTATTGGAGGGGGAGGGAGGCGTTGTATGATCTGTGTGCCCAGAGTCGATGATATCCGGCGGTAATACCTGTCCACACCATCAACACTCTTCCCAATCCCAACGAAGGAAGGGGACATACCAAGACCGGTGATATAATAATAAAGCACAGAGAACAACGCAGTTTGCCAAGTCAACTTGGTAGTGAACAGCCCGTACAGAGCAATGGTGGGCGTTATACCCAGTATAGCGACATTAAGCCAGTTTAGCTCTGTCCAGAAGTTGGAGAGTGTCACTGGAGGAAGGGGTTTGGTGGATTTGAGAGTGTGTTGGACGTAGTTGTCGGGAATGTTGATGTCGATTGGGGGATCGATGGGGTCGAATGCTTTGGGGTCGGTCGTTGGTGACATTGCGAACGCAGTGAGCGGTGTCCGTGAGCGTGACCGAAGGGAAGGTAGGAGGGAAGGTAAGAGGGAGGAGAGTGGAGAGTGGAAGGGAAGAGAGTGAGGTGTGGTGGTGGAGGTGAGGTTGGGGAGGACTATATATTACCGGTCGGGGTAAAACGAAAAGGAGTGGGTTGCCGGAATGCTTGGTCCCCAAAGATCTCTACTCGGCCCTGTGCGCGCTCTAGACCGTGTCTTCCGCTCTCCTTAATTCCCAAATAATACCCTCAATCCTTCTATGCGATCACCAAAACAAAAGAACGTGCTCGTCGCGCCGTACAGTGAGCTCGATGAATTTTTTTGAGAGCGCGACGAATCTTTGGGGCGGAGTGGATTACGTAATGCAATGCAGGCTGAGGTCGAGAATTCGAGTTTGCGGTCGATTTTTGTCCGGATTGGATGGGTGGGAAGAGGGGGGATGTGCGATGCTCGGAGTTGGGGAGATGCGCTGCCGGACGTGGAAGACGACGAGGACGAGGATACCGGACCACTTTCGTGAATTCGGATGGGGAGAGTGCTCCACCGGGAATGGATATTCTGCTACCGCCCCATGTTCTCTCTCGGCCTCGGAGGAGGATAATAGCTGGCTAGTCTGGCTAGACCGCGACGTACACCGTGTCATCCAATCGATCAAGCGATCAATCAATCACTCTCGTCGTCGTCGGTGACGGGATCAGCAATTGTAGCTTCAACAAAACACCAAATGAATCTTCGACTACCATTCATAGAAATGTTCTATCTTATCGCATAGCAACTCCGGCTATCGCTCAACACTGACAACAATGATCTCAACTCGCTCTTATAGCCACCCGCTCTTCCCCGTGTTCTCCAGTGCCGGTCACTGCGATGAGTGAACAGTCCGCCCTGCAAGTGACCTACTCTCCCTCCGAACGTCAAAGTGTCGCAGCTCTGGTAGCTTCCGCACTCCTCTCCCTCCTCTCCGTCCTCTCCATCGCCCTCTTCCAATCATACAAGAAACTCTCCGGCGAATCGCTCTTCCCACGCACCCACGTCACCCCCTACTACTCCTCCCTCCTCATCGCCAACCTCATCCAATCCGTCGGTTCTACCATCTCCCTCCGATGGATTTTAACTGGAGATGTTACCTATGGCCCGCTATGTTATATGCAAGGAGGGTGGAAAAATGCGGGAAATGTCGCTACGGCGCTTTGGAATCTGGTCATTGCAGGACATATATTCAACCTCCTCTTTCTCCGCTTTCGATCGACTAGGAAAGAGATGATCGCTGTTTTATGCGGCGTATGGTCCCTTGTGGGCGTCGTGGTGTTCGTAGGACCAGTGGCGATTCAGAAAGAGGATCTTGGGCCTTATTTCGGTGTATCAGGATATTGGTGCTGGATCACAGATCTCTATCCCAACGCTCAACGTTACCTCGAATATCTCTTCGTACGTCGCCGACCGCAGGGAGGCTTCCTCCTCTCATCCCTTCGCCCCTCGCTAACCCACTTGATGCAGATGTTCCTAAGCGCAGGCCTCTCATTCCTAATCTACATCCTCGTCTTCTTCCGCATGCGCGGCAACATCGTCGGAAAGGGCCGTAAAATGCGCATCATCCACATCTCCCGTTCTCTCTCCTGGGAACTCCGTCTATGCAGAGACGACGTAGACAGCGCAATGCTCAAAACTGTCTCTCACATGATCTGGTACCCCGTCGCTTATACACTTCTCGTTCTCCCCATTGCTCTAGCCCGTCTATCTGCATTTGGAGGACATAGGGTGCCGTTTGGATGGACGGTTGCGGCGGACTTTGTGTTTAATTTGAATGGGTTTGTGAACGCTGTGCTTTTGTTGACGACGAGGAGGATTTTCCCGAGTGTGGAGACTATGCCGGTGTTGGAGACGCCCAGGAAGAGTGGGGAGTTTGTCAAGGGGATGCATGTTACGCCGTTTGTTATGCCTGCGAGTGTTAACGAGCACGAGCGTGGTGAGCAGGGGATTCCTCCACGAGTCGACTCTATCGACCCCTTCGCGGATCCCGTCAAGCCATTCCCTCCCCCTCCCAACTCCACTTCCAACTCTAGAACTCGCGCCTTGGACCCTTCCACCGAGAAATACGATGAGGAAAGGGGAGGGGCCGATTTATCACGATCCAAAACCGACGGCTCAGGAGGAAGTGCAACCCTCCGAATTGTAGAAGATGGGTATATGTTCGATATTGAGGATCTGGATCCTCATTCGCCGAGACATCCTCCATACTCCGCCAGATCTGCTAGGTCTGCCAGATCCCCTCATCGTCATGGTGGGGAGGAGGGGGAGGAGGGGAGTGATTACAGCGATTTGGAAGGAGATGGGGATGATGATAGGACTCTACGTGACAGTATAGGCCACGAAGGGATGGGACATGAAGGGATGAGGAGTGGAGGGTTGAAGAGTGGTGAATCGGAGAGGTGGGATATGGTTGATCTTCAAGGTGGACGGCAAGGGGCGGTTGAAAGACCTGCGACGCCGCAGGAGAGGTATGAAGAGAGGAGGGGGTGGAAATGAGTCGAGTAGCGTATGTCACTCGAGTCGTTCTTCGTTTATAGTTTCGAACGTGGGTTTTGAGTGGAATAACATGTGTGTATAGCATGCATGTGGCCATGGAAGGAAATTGCTGTGCATGTGTATACTAGCTTGTGAAACGTTTGAACATTGATTTTGATCGCGATTGATAGGTTTCAGAATCGTGAAGCGAGTCTGTGAGAGTCATTGGCTCGGATAAGCTTAAGACTGGTTGGACTGGTTGGGATGTTGATTGATGGATTCGATTGATGGATCTACATGTACAGTACTGCAGTGGAATTTGTAACGATGTGGGATTATAGATGAGAGTATGATATATTAAATAATGTTATTGGGCAATAGAACTGAACCGTATTGATATGCTTCTTAAGATTAACGAAAATCGTACATGTTTTGTGCATTTGTTACATGTATATTGTATACCGCAAAGCGTATAATGTCCTACCGGCATATCTCAATGAATACGAAACCTGTACATGCACATGCATATGCATATGCACAGATCCATAGAAGGCCGACGTCAAGGCAACAGACTCACTCACTCAGTCCTAAACAAATGGGACATTCACATGATCTTCGAAACGAAAGAGTATCAAAAGTCCACCATCCACATAAACAGACGTGAACATGGATCGTGGAGCGTGTAAGGAATAAGAGAATACAATAGATCGGGCGATGCGTTGAGTTCCACATGAGACTGAGAGGAGTAATATTGTGGTGAAGACAGCATGTGACTTGATTGAATAGCATCGCGGTGTACTCATTTATTGCGGGGTAGCGTTTCTTGGGCGCCAGTGTCTATCTCTGGGAAGCCAGAATTTTTGGGAGTCTGCAGGCTGCAGTCTGCATGTTCTGGATATGCAGATAGATGTGTGAACGCGGTTCTTGAAAGGGATGGATGGGAGCATAAAGAGCTAAGAGCCATTTCCGGTCCGTAGTCCAAGATCGTCGACGAGTCTTCCACTCTTCCTCGATTTCCATTCGACCTTGTCGTTTCGATTTATTCGAGATTGACATTAACGTTTCGCATTTCGATGAGATATGTGATTGAGTATGTTAGTGTTGAGATCAGATTCGAGGTTGAGGTCTTTGCATCTCCAAACTGATATACGACGAAGGCGGAGGCAGCTGTCCATATCCATGTCCATATCCATGTCCTCGCTCGTGCGAGTGTGTGGGGACCCTCGAACGCGTCGGCGAAGAAGGACTTGGTGGAGGTATGTTCAGCGAACGCGCCGAATGCACAGAGTGGACAGAGTGCACGGAGTGGATGGAGGATGTACGAGTGCGCGTTCGTGTACGGGTTAGATTCAGAGTACTGAGCGTAGGATTCGGAGTGCCTGGCCCAGGATCGCCTGAGAATGAGATATATCATCGTCAGTATATCCGGATGGGATGTATAAGGGATATTTGAATTACGGACCTGGACCTGAATATCTCCAAGATGAATTTTCATACGTCTCCGGTTCCTCCACATCTTTCTTCAGCCACAACTCTACCCCAACCAAGATCAACAAAACCCACAGAATATAATGAGAGGAACGCACGATTCTTATCCAAATACCTCCTCGCAGCATCCCTAGTCCCAACATGCAACAACCTCCCCTCATCAGCCACACACCTCTCCAAGAAAACCCCCAACTCCTCCCTCCCGCTAATCCTCTCCAAAGGACACCTAGCCACAAATCCCATAAGTGCATCGAAGTGTCTCGCCAACTCTGCACGAGTCATACGGAGTATTTCAGGGGACTGGATAGCTGTGTGGATTGCGTGGGATGGATCGAAGGATGGGGGGATGAGGATTGAGGATGGGGGAGTGATGCGTGTTGTGATGAAGAGGAGGAATCGGAGGGATGTGGTGTGGATTCGGTCATAGGGTTGAGAGGGAGATGTAGGAGGAAAGGCGGCATCGAGGGAGTCTAGGATTTGGTAATCGTCTTTTGCGATTATAAGATCCAGAATAGGCTCGATAGATGACCAAGGGATTTCCGCGGAAGGTTGGACATGGAGTAGAGAGAGGAGGAGTGAGATTCGCGTTAGGCCCGCGCGATTGAGGATTTTGAGAAGATCGGGTTTTGGGAGTGTTTTGCGCAGAATCGTGAATTCGTGTAAAGCTTGTGAGAAAGGGTGATCTGACCAGTCACACTCCGGTAACTGTCTTCCATTAGATCTCAAAGCGCGCGATAAGGAATCTTCAAACGAATCGCCTTCTTTCCATAGCTCGGACGAGGTGTGGCATTGCATCAATCTGAGAATCACCGTAAAGTATATTCGGCGATGATCTGCGCGGATCCGGAGAGCGTCGTTATATCGTGCTGAGAGTGTCCATTCTAGTTGTTTGAATATCGGCTTGAGAGGTGGATTGTCATTGTGAGACGGGCTTGTGTGGATGAATCCGTAGCTAAGACTCGAAGAGCTGCATCTAGATAAGGTCCTGCTACCGTTTCGTCCATGCGGTTCCATTGAAGGAGCGGAGCTGCTGAATCGAGTATTGAGGGATCGGTCGTCTCTTGCACGAGGCGGTAATAACAAAGTTTGGAGTCGGATGTCCAGGATGTCTTCTGGGGCGAATCTAGGAGATGTTTACTCCAGAATGAGGAGCGGCTGATGATGTTCCGGAGGAAATCGGATAGGATATTGGAAAATGGAGAATTCTTGTGATACACCGCATGTGCCGTCGTGAACCCTCCAACAACAGTGACGAGGACCGTAAAGAGTGAACCAACAGTAGCAGTGATAAGGATCACAGATTGTTGAGAGCGGAATGAAGCCGAGAGAGCCCATAGTTGATAGAGCAGGCCTGCGACGAAGAGGACGATGGAGAGGATGAGGGACATGTTGAGGATTTTGAGGAGGAAGAGGATTGATTTTTCGGCGAGGTCTCGCATCTCGACGTGGCGCATTGCACGGTCTTTGTATCGTTTACTGGGTGGAGTACTGATGAGCTTGCCGATCCATTGACGCATCAGAACGGATAGGATTGCTGTTAAGATCTGAAGTCGTGGATTGAGCTGGTGAAATATTGATAGGGATAGAGATATATGCCACGTACGCTGATTATTAGGGACGAATAAAAGAGCAGCGCAGCGATTTCTGCTGAGAGAGACGGCTGCGCTGTGTCATTTTCTGTATTATCACTAGCTTGAGGACCGATGTTTTGTATAGCGGGGATCAAGAATGCCGTAACGACTGTCAGGAACAGTGCAATCTTCGAATCAAAGCTTATAAGAGATCTAGCTGTTTGAGACAATAAGGTTGCTTACGAAAACGAGATTGACATCCATTCCTGTCTTCCACACTTCTGCTACTTCTCTCGTTTGCGTGATGGCTGATTTGAACACTGCCGCCCATCCTGACTCGTCATTCCATTTACGCGGATTCAAAGGCTTTTCATCTGTTGATTTATCAGTATCAGAATTGTCAGGGCGAGTGTGTGGCTGACCGCTCAGAACTTGTTGTTGGAGAGTGCTGAGGTATTTAACTTGAGTTCGTAATAGTCCTGCGATTTCTTTGTGATTTTCATCTTGTCTTCGAAGGAGCTCTGTCTGGGTTTCGAGGAATGCTTTTAGGAGAGATGATAGTTCTGAAGGGAGTTGTGTTTGCGGGTTATCGGGACTTTGGATCGCCGAGCTGGATGGCTGAGGGGATGCCATCATGGCATTTACAAGGCAACTTAGGCGGGGAGTAAGAGGCGCCGAAGTCAATTGAAGATGCATATGAAGGCTTCATTTTTGGAAAGAGGGCTGGATAACGTCGAAATTTCTGGATGCCACTGACTTCAACTGGCAGAGGAGACTCAACATGAACTCAAGCAGTGCTGATCGATATTATCAGGAGTAATACCACATGGATACGTGCACATGGAATGGTTCTCCAATCTACGCTATTTATATCATCACCACGCTCAGCGCAGCCGGCGCTTGAACATCGAGAGCGGGAGCAAATCCATGTGCGCACGAGTGAAGAATATATGCGTCGGATAATCTCGATATTCAGGCCTTGGAATCGACATGTACAATGAGCGCGTCTCATTAAGACTAATCATGTCGGCCTCGTAGCTACGTAGGAGATCGAAAAAGCGATAGTGAAGACAATAAGCATTAATGTCGTACCGGGTCTGCTCGCACACAAGCCTGAGTGTCACCACGAAACTACAACATCCAAGCAACGCCAACTCGTCTATGACAAAGTTGGAGTAGTCCAGTCGATCCATTGAGCTTTGTTGAAGGTGAAACTACCGTCCGAGACAATGATGTTCGTATTTGTGTTCTGGCCGAGGAGGAACTTGTTGATAAAGTTCGTCAGGTTTCCTTGTTGTGAAGAAGGGAATTGGCAATGAGGATGGTTTCCGATCTGCGAGAAACCCATGCTGTCAGCTGCACCGAGGGCTTTGTAGACTTCTTGGCCTGCTCTCATGCAACCGTTTGTCGATTGACTACCAAGCCAATCGTACTCTGTGTTCTCGATGACGAAGAGACCACGAGGAGCGACGAGACCGGCGAGAAGATGATGATCGAAGGGAAGGGTGGGGATGACGTTGACGAAGGGATTGAAGAGGGTGGAGAACCAGACGTTCTCCGTGACGATTTCGTGGGCGGTCTGGACGTTAGTTCCCTGAGCTAACTGCCAGTCGGAAATGCGCCAGCATGCGGCACCTCCTGAACCTGATTCTTGAGGAATGGTAAGGGCGATTCGGGAGTCGAAGGCGCCGGCTACAAAGGCTCCTTTGCCGTTTCGGGAACAGCCTGTGACACCGATCTTGGAGAGGTTGATATTCGCCGACGGGGTGATCTGAAGTGCGTCGATAATACGACTGACTCCCCATGCCCAAGCCGCCATAGCACCGGCAGATGCGTTCGAGCCGAATAATGTATAGAATTTGCCCACTCCACGACTAGTTCCGTCATTCTGCTGGGCGAACTCGTCGATGTTGAAGTTGATGGTGGCGACGGTGTTGGGGATGGGAATGCTTCCACCGTCGTAGGCGATGATAGCTGGGTATGGGGCGCTTCCGGTGGTAGGATAAGTGATTGTCGGTGCGAATGAGATTGAAGTTCCGCCATTAGAAACGGTGATGGTGAGAACCTTGTTGGAGTAGCTCGCAGTCAAGGTTGTAGGAGGGCCGGGTATAGCACCCAGTTCGTCTTTCTGGAAGAGGGCGTTGATTTCTGCAGCACGGCAAGCCCAGTCAGCCTTTGTCTGCACGGGAGAGCCGCCGAAGAAAGTGAAGGGATCGGGAAGCTTGGCATCGCTGTAAGTTACGGGGCAGAAAATCTGCGGAGGACCTGCAAAGACGATCAGGGCTGATACTTAATAGATTCAATCGGTACATACATGTTTGTGCGAGTACGACAGTGAAGGCGTAGGCCAGAGCGATGAACCCAGAGCGTTTGGAAGTCATGATTGCGGACTGAGATGACAGCTCTAAACTTCAGCGACTAGATAGCCAATCCCTTTATACGTAGTTTTCCGATAGCGGAAGGCTCGGAAAGCTGAGATGCCTCGAGCTTTCGAGCTCACTCAGGTGAGCAAAAGCTCCATTCACAAAGAGTCTTGGCAGTGCCCAGGAGTGGCACTTCTAGTTCAATTTTGTGTGATGGGTTAATAAACGGAAGAACACCTCTCATTCCTAGAACTCCCGGTCGGCGATCTATGATCGTTTAGTATAAAAGGTTGAACATCGGATATGTTCGATGTAAACCAACATTTCCAAGCTTGAATCGCCACGCAGTTCATCCGAGCGCCGAATCGAGGAGGCCAGAACAGCGGGCCGCCGTACTCCGTTTGCCGCTATGCCAGTCACGGGTGATACCGGCAGCATTGGCGGGATTCTCCGTCGTGTTAATTTGCTATAGCCAAGTACTCATCGAGCCTCCGTTGTGCCGGTTTATTCATTAGCACCCTGGTCGACAAGGTTTTCGGCGTTGATGCATTGCAAAATTTTGCGTTCGCAGAATGTAAGCTCCCTGCTAAATCCGCATCAGCTTGAGCTGATGATCGTATTAATAAAACATGATTCGCACCGAATATTGACAATGTTCCAAGTGGAGAATGGTTTGTCGCTCGTGCTGTGATCGACTCATCTCCCAAAAATGATCGGACAGGTGTGAACGACGAGCGCTCTCTCAATCGGTACTAAGTTGGCAACCCGAAATGAGTGACGCGAAGTCTGAACACACCACCGAAATCTCTCCTTTGTGGCCGGCCCCCAACGAGATTGCCGTCCCGGTACCTTTCTTGCTGGTCCAACAGCTGGCAAGTGGGTTGAACATATCACCGTCATTAATAGGAGAGTGCCAAGCCAGAGTTTCTAGCTGCAGGTAAACAGCGAGGATATGAATTGCATCGAATCCGGAATGCCTTGAGCAAACTAACCCAAAGACAATGAGCAATTGCATGTCTTAGTTAGATGGTGAACATACTCGAGGATGAGATTTTATTCTTCAGCGAGGCTTTCGTTCGTTTCGCGGTCCAGGCATCAACGTGCATGCTCAGTATATGAAAGACCGAAAGGCTTGAACCCGAGGGGCATGGTGAACTTAAAGCCATTGGTCCAGGAGATGCGAAGACGTTCGGCAAGCCCTTTGGGTTCGTAGGCTAGATATTTGGCACTGTGAAGGCCGCGGTCTCAAGAACAGCCAATGCACCATTCAAGTGTTCCTGCCGTTGTCCTGGACTTCTTTTGGGAAGTCCGCATTTTCAGATTTCAGTTCTTCTGCAGCGCGTGTTTTTCAGTTGGCTTCCAAATCGAAGGGCGATCACTAGGAAAGATTGATATTAAAATACACGCACCATGAAGGAACAAGACTGTTACCTGTTACCCTGTTACTGAGAAGTTCCAACTTCTAATCATTAATCCCAAAGTCTTCACGCGACTCAGGCTGCTACGTTGAATCCTCATTGACGAGCGCAGATAGGTGCAGATGGGACTCGACCGTAATATGGTCTAGAGGGATATTTGTGTCGCATGGAGACGATTATGAGAGTATAGCGTGGTGTCTGGACCGACAGCGGATGCAATATGAGCATGACAGCGAAAGCGAATTCTTGCAGTGTTATTTCGGGTTCATCAGGATGACATAGGGTCAGATAGCAGCGCGTGCCGTCCAATACATGTTTTCATCAATGCTGTCCTGAGAGCGTGTATCATTAGACCAATTGTGCCACGGTCGTGTAGCAAGAGAACAAGCATCGCGCCATCAGCGCCGTCGTCCGACCACGTCAACTCAAGTCCACCATCACAAACTTGTCAGACAATCTAATGGCTTCAACCTCCATTTACCCTTCGCTCTCATCATCATCTTTCGGATTCGATCTTCCTGCTCGACTCCCAGCACCATCAGACAAATACCGAGGTGCAGTAGTGGAGGTGGGTCCACCCTGAGAGCTTCGCATCCCTGACTGACGATCTTCGGTTGGCATCGCTCTCATCTCTTTTGGACGATGCGGCTATCTAGGATCTACAACTGCCACCCGCCTTTTGCCTGCCCGAGCATGAATCAATTTCCCGAGCCATTGAGCTAGCCTACGAGCGAGATTTCTCACATATCCCGTGCGTTTCCGTCCTCTTTTGGAAATCGTCAAATTGAGATATCCCCTCCTCAATGATTCACCCTGCCTTGTTCAATGACGTGCACAGAGTATTGTCAAAGGAGCGAAAGCCGCTGGGATACATTGCGGTTGCGACTTTGAAGGAGAAATGGGAGAAAGGTCTTGCCGATCCCGTATGTCTTTCCAGTTGTTCGCTACCGTCATTCCATATCTAATCAAGGGCCCAATGTATCAGAATGATTCAGTGCAATCGCATACAGTCAAATTCCAGCGTTCGTCATCACATCCCTACACTCTCATTACCCCCGATACGCCCTTGGATGTTCTCGAAGAATTCTTGACCCACAACATTTTCGCATTGGGTATGCTATTTCAGTTGCAGCTCGCTCATCTCGGGTGGAGGCATGTGAATCGTATCATGGCGCTAACTTGCTTGTGATGCAACAGTGACCGACGTGGGAAGAAAATTTGTTCTAGGCGTTGCAACTATGCAAGATCTTGAGGTATTAAACCCTGTCTAGCCTAGAGTGCTTTTCTCTAATGTTTGTTATATTACAGAATTTCGTCAGTCGACGAGGATAAATCATAAATTTGTCCGGTTTCAATCTGTCCAGGGTCGCTATCTATTGTCTTCCAGCGTCTGTTCATCCAGACGATTGCTCCATTGTTTCTTTCGCTATCGCAACGCATTGTCTTATCCTTCCACACATTGATCCCGCACCCACTGCGGCGTGACTGCATCGCTGCATCCGCCGATTTATTCCTGTTTGGTTATTTCGAGGATAGGAAGATGGCTTCCTTCGTAACTTCGTCGTTAGGTCCTCGAGTCATTTATTCTCATCCTCTTCTAGTCTAGGTTCATCCCTAGTAGTGCTGCATACCTGATATATATGGGCTCTCCTCCTGTTTCACCCACCAATTGTTGGCTAAACCATGGACGAAAGGTGGCAGACGTCCGGAAAGATCGAAGATTGATGCAATCAATGATGGAGCGATTATGGCGTCAGACCATCCATGGACCATCCTCCGTTTCCGCCTATCAGTTCAGTACACATTACACAGGACTTAACATGTTTAATTTCGTTATGACTTCAGTGGCTGCTACTGATATGTTCTTGTTGAGGCATAATCGGACGGCACCTGACGCGGAAGTTCCATATGCTCTAAGGGAATCACCCTCGACCTGAGAGAAGGAAAAATGGGACAGAAGCACCGATTCTGGAAGGGGAAGTGATTCGCCACTTGAAGCCCGACTGTATACAGGGATACTAGACTACACAACCACATTGCCCAGCCGTCCATGACATGCCATAGTTATATGCGGCTATTCCGGGTGAATATGAATGTTCTTCGGCCCACGCTGGGCGCCAGACTGCGAAGGGTTAGAAGCGCAGATCGGCGGAAGACGATCCAAATTGCATCGAGCAGCCTTTCATGATGGAGAGACGCCAGATGATGAGGCCGACCACTCCTTGCGAACAGGGGGCATGTCTTTGAAGGACCATAAGGAGGTAGACATTGTGATGTATGGGCTTCCACTGAATTGAGTAATGCTAGGTACCAGATAGGCTCCGTTCTTGGTTGGTAAGCCGATGAAAAAGCAAAGTGCGTCTCTGCACGCTGCATGCGCATGGTCAGAAAGGCTATAGTACAAGACATGGATTCTCACCAGTGGAGAGGGGTAGGGGATCCCGCACCGCCTGACGAACGGACTGTGAGATTTGCGGGGAGTCATACAATAAGCACCGGTCTAGTAGGAAGAAGGAAAATAACTTCTTATCAAGAATATACTGGATTCGATACCGTGAGAGGAATATATTGACTGGATATCTTGATTGCGGAGGGGGCTCCGGTCTGAGCGTCCCGACAGGAAACCGACAAGGTCCACGAACGATCAAGGGTACCCGGTACCTCGACCGAAGGCCCGACAGGTTGAGGAAGTGAAGAAGATCGTACTGTTACTGCCTATTCATAGATCTTGAGAAACATCCGAGATAACACTGTCCGCTTCATGGGGATCTGGCAACTTATGGTTCTGAGTGACCAGTCCTAGTAGAGGCTAGACGTCCGACGAAGCGTACTCGATCGCTGACCAGAAGGCTAGGGTAGAGCTGATATGAGACACATCCACGACGCTTCTAGTGTTAGATAGGGAACATCTTGCTCTTAGGTCCTAGGACTGCGTCCGTTCTTGAAAACCCGGCGCCGAAAGAACATAACTCTTGTTGGTGGGTTACCGGCTTCTTCTTTTCCACTAAAAGTCATTATAAGATCTTAACGGGTATCTCCTAAGACTCCATACAGAACTAGTCCGGTGAAAAGCAGTCACTGGAACAATCGATCGGAGTGGTGTTCCCGATGCATGAATCCAATGCCCTTCTGAACAGTATATTGAAGCGTCGATGAACGACCCGTCATCTGTGCACCAAAATTTACGAAACACACTTTTCAGCTGTCATGTCATCTCTGTGCTGTGTTTAGCCAAAGACAACAAGGAGAGAGCAAGGTGACAACACAACCCAAGCAACGGAGCTAGTGACGGATCTCATTCGGAGTTATCGGCTTCAATCATCCGTTTTGACATATTCGTCCAATATTCGTCCAGCCTGCCGAACAGCCCAAAGCCAAGAATTGGACGCGGTGCTCCAAGGAAGCGACCCGCCAAAGCCTTTCGAGAAGCTCTGAGTTGGATACATCCTCCCAACGAGTGACAGCGTAGCAGGGACTGGAATGTCTACCAAGAAGCTTTGAACACCGGGCCTTCAGCTGAAGAGATGCATATCCTTCTTTCGAAAAGATGTGGCCTTCGGCTTGTTCATCTTGAATGTTAGAGGTATCAGCATCATAATGACGTTTGGCATCGAGGTATAGCTCGATAGATCCTGCAAGCTTCCGCTGAAGGTCGCTGCCGGAATCAGAACATAGTGCCCTGGTGGATGTCACTTCAATGAGAAATTGGGGTAATCTAAACAAGAAATCAATCCCAATATGCATACCACTTTCCGTGCCTCTGCGTGGTTTCCTGCGCCGGAGATTGTTTCAGGCACTTCAGTGTGACCGACGAATACAACTGACATATTCTGACCTGTTGAGTCTATGAGTATCTCGTTACGGACGATTGAGAAGGAAGAGATAATTTTCCTCCACCAGGTCGAATCTTTGATATGTTTGAGTGCCTTTCAGAAGTCCCGGCCAAGTTGTTGAGCCATCGCCGTCCACGACTTGCATCGAGCGCTCAGTTGGTGGCATTATCTTGCATATATTGGTTGAGAATGAACACACCGTCGAGCCAGCTGCCAAAGTCATACGGAACTCGTCTGCAGAGCCACCAGAGTCAGACTGTCAGTGGGTCGCATTGCTTGCAGATTGAGATGGTCCAAGATGGATGTCACGATAGATGACAAAGATATTCCAGCGCCGTTTAAAGTCTCATGCAGCCACTAGAAGGTAGACCTGCAAGACATCGTAAATATAATCACGATTGCAAACGTACAAGTGCAGCTAGACAGGCACAGGTTCGGGAGAACCGAGAAGATCTGAAGACCTGCCAATTTCGGAATCCGGGAAAGTCAATGCTGGCGTCGTTAGCCGTTAACTCCGTGAACATTTGCAAACCATAATCCTAATCCGTTGCAAAGAGTTGACTGGAGGCTACGGCAGGCCACTTTGTGGGTCCTACACGTCCAGGAGCCTTTGTTCGCTTCACTAGGCACCCCTGACGTCCCTTCTATTGTCAACCATCAAAAGGTCGCGCTAGCGTCGACTTTGGGATCCCCTTGAAGGAGAACTATTAGTCGTCCTTGCAATTCCTGTGGCTTCGCATTGCTTTCTGCACAATGTCTGATGATGGCCATCCAACAATCACGATTCCTAGTGCGTAGCCGCATTCTTTCATCACATTCAGAAGGCTAACCGCCGAACATTGGCAGCTTTAGACTTTGATGATGATCTTCATAATACTCCAACTCCCTTCGGGAGACAGAACAATCAGGCCTTTGGACACTTTGATGATTCACCGTCTGGCACTCCAACGATAGAAAGAACTGAACGAGTCTTCTTCCACGCACGAGAAGATTCAGGAAACTCCATCGATTCAGACCGATCATTCCACTTCGGAACACCCAGCAGCAGCAGAGGCTTCACCAACGCACACTCGTCACAGTCATCAATAGCCTCAGCTGCGCCTACCAAGAAGTCTTCCTTCGCTTCACTCAAGAATGCGTTCAAGAGTAGTGGAAAGTCAGATGCTGCCGTCCCCCCCGTCCCACCCCTGGACCCTCAATCCCATGCCATACGCAATCCATTTTCGCGCTCGACGTCATCACTTGCCCATGCCACTCCTACTGGAGTTAGTGCACGACGACCTTCCGTTACCGCAAGCCCCCCACTACGTCCCTCAACTCCGAGTCGACCTGTCAAGCGACCGTCACGTTCAGGATCTGTAGTCAACTACTCTGACACAGGTAGTGAAGTGGGTCATCCGAACAATCGTTTCTTCACTCCACCCCCAGTGCCCAAAGTGCCCACTGGTATCGGCCGCTTGCGCAGCAGCTCCCAACAAACTCAGGATGAAAAATCGGTTGAACCAAAGACTCCGGCCGAATTCGCTCTTCATGCCGTATTTATGAGATTTGTGACGGCCGCAGAGTTGAAAATCGAGAGCTTCGTCAAACAGAGTCAGGTATGTTGATTGAAGAAATTGAAGTTTCACGTAATCTGATTGCGCTTAAGGACAAAGAACCCTACCTGCCTGACTTTTTAGGGCCGGGTGTTGACGCGAACTTTGACGAGTTGTTGGATTCTTTTCCTCGCATAGCACAGAACCATTCTCAGGCTCTGGTAACTTCGATCATGAGATGGCCCAAGACCATAAACACGACTTTTACAGCCGAACCTCTGTCAGTCCACTGTCCGCCTTTTATAACCTAAAAACTCATCCACCGCGGTCGTAGTGGGGAAGTTACTGGAACACCTGGTCGCTCATTGACGCGCTCTCAAGATACGGGAACCGTTCTAAGCGAACGCAAGTCTGTGAGCCCTAGCTTGTTGAACTTGCTCTGTTAGAGACTGATTGAACTTAGCTCGCTGCTATTTATATAATGTGTCGTGCACTCATCGTCGTCCTTCGGTCGATGCCCAAAGATGCTTTGGGTGGCATGATTGGCAACCATCTTGAGGAGACGATATTCGAGAAGTTTCGCAAGCCCAACCTGAAGCTGCTCCAAATTTCTGCGAATCATCGTGCCAATGCGGAACTCTTTGGCACGCTCCTAGGATACACATCGAACCTTCGGTATGATACCTTCTCTGCTGCTTCGTGTTGATCTGATCGGCCCGCAGATTCGACAGCGTCACAGATCGCTTTTTGGCGCAGTTGAAACCAGTCATGGACGGAATGGTTCCGAAAGACGCAGATCCGAAGTACGAGAGCTTAGTCAAAGGGTTGCGACATGTGCAACTGAAAGTAGGCCCCGAGATGCGCTACATGGTTTCCGGATCTAATGCCAAATCTAGGTTTGGCCTCCAGAGTCTTTTGAAGAAGGCACTGAATACTTGGAACGCTTTGCCCGCACCTTTTGTGGTGCCCACGGCCAGCGGCTGAAGACAGCCTTTGCTGAAACACTTACCCATCAGCTGCATCCTATAGGCAAGGCACGTAACATATATTTTCAAAGTCATCAGTCATCCTAAACGCTTCACAGACTGCACAGGCCGAAGTCAATCATCCCGTCTGGGCTAAAGCCATCGACATGATTTTTTTGAAGTCCAAAGACATGATGACTAAGCGAGGCTATTGGAACGTGGCATATCCGCTGGCCGTTACCACCCTGTGCGTAGCGCCCCACGAATATTTTCTTCGCCATTGGATCTGGTGTATCGAAGCAGGTGTCCCAAAATTGAAGGTGATCAAGGCATTCGTGATTTCTTTCATTTCTTTAACTCTGTTTAACAGGAGAAGACCCACCGAACACTCGTCATGAATAGCATGATTAGACTTTTCTGGACATATCTATTCCGGTCACGAGAGCCGGGAAGTACTGTCATCAGTAAACTCGATTCACTCTTGAAGCACTTCTTTCCTCTTGGTCGTCTCAACGTCATTCCCAATGAGGACTCTGTGGATTCTTTGGCGTGCATCGTTCATTTCGTTTTGAATCAACAGTTCGAATATGGCCGTGATCTGTGTATGGGACTGATGCAGGAAACCTTCTTCAAGGACTTAGGACAAAACCCTATCTCACTGGATGCTATACCCGCCGAACGAATTGGCATAGCAATCAAAGCGATCCTTCTCTCCCTCACTTGCTTGGAGAAGGAGCAGCCAGTGCCACGATGGCCCTCAAGCACAACCTTCTCCGTGTACGATCTGGACGAAGATTATACCTTTACGGCTGAACCTCTGCCGGAGGCGTTCTTCTCTAAACCCGGCATTCAGGACTTTTTCGACCGTTGCGGTCCGTTAGTCGCATCTATTGCTTCACTTTGTTTCCAGGCTGCTGGACGAATGTCCATTTTCGACGAGAAATGGGCAGCCCCCCGGGCACCAGTATTCGAGGAGCAGGATACTTTGGTAATAAGAAGCGGCCCAGAGGGCCGTTTCGCATATCCCCGGAACCTCCTGCCTGTCGTCGACCTTCTCAGAAGGTGTTTCGACTCTTGGCCCCGTTGCCTTCACTCGTCGATGTCCCTGGGCGAAGCCTTAGATATGCTGAACCGCGGCGTAATGCACGTGGATCCTATGGTGTCTGAATCTGCTACTCGTGCATTGCATCGATTAGTCCAGGTTCCATCACACGGTGCCCATCTGGTCTCCGCCTACACTCGCTTCTTCTTCTCTCCCACTCAGATAGGCAAAGAAGGCACAGGCGTACGCCTTCCCATAGAGAATCCGCGCCTCGTTAATCTCTGGTCGGCCCTCGTGTCTGTATGGTTGAAAGGCTTCGATGCACAAGCTCGACAATCTGATTATACGCCAGGAAAGGATATCCTAGGCTTGTTGACCCGATTGGAGGGTGCAGCTCTCTTTCTTCTTTCCAGCATCATACCATCTCTGCGAGCCGTCGGCCTTTTGGTACTGAAGAACGTGGCAGCAGTGCCTCGTGTCACCACGTCTGACATCGAGGGTTCATCGAAACGCATCTTCGATCTATTTGGCCAGACGAAGGCTGCGGCAGACATCTTTGCAAAACTCAGTCCAAAGCTCGATGGTCAGTTCAAGCAACGCATTGAACTTCTTCGGAGTATGCGCGATGATGCCCTGTCAAGCTTGGCTTCCAGTACCCAAGACACCGATCAAGCATTATGGAATTCGGTATATCCCCTGTTTATACGGTCCAGTGTAGAGCACCAACACTCCGCTGCGACCATTTGTCGCGAAGCAATGCAGTCAGCAGTCTTGCGCTATCATTCTGTCATATCGTCGATCGCAGAGATATCGAGCAAAGGGCCGCTCGTTCAGACTGCGAGGTCACCGGCTCAAAGCCGCGATGATCGCGATTTAGCAGATTATATGCCTCTCATTTACCAATGGCAACTATGGGCCAGAGTGTTATGCGCTTCTGCGGTGACAACAGATTCCAGGCCTCCAATCATTCGTGACC
Source organism: Sistotremastrum suecicum HHB10207 ss-3 (assembly GCA_001632355.1). NCBI lineage: Eukaryota > Fungi > Basidiomycota > Agaricomycetes > Sistotremastrales > Sistotremastraceae > Sistotremastrum > Sistotremastrum suecicum. The sequence goes on along the minus strand of KV428100.1, from coordinate 40,695 downwards.
GAGATCACGCTCGTATTCCTTCAGACCTCAGTTCTAATCGGGAGAGAATATCTTCTGCCCGAGGATTATTCCGTCATATCATTCCGTTTTTAAGTTCGGAACACAATGCTTTTCGGGAAGCGGCGGTGACGTCCCTTGGCAGCATACATCCATCCGCTTATCAGGCTCTCTTGCAAGACCTTCAGGGAATCACCCGCCACATCTTCGATGAATTCCGTGGGAAATCGCCACACAAGGCTCATGGCCCTCGAAGTCGAAGACAAGATCGGCTATATACGGCTGTTGCCCATATATACCAACTGACATCTCCCTTCGTCAAACTGTCTGTGGATTCTGGAGACACCGATTCTTTGCGCCTTGTGTTGCAATTTGTCAGAGAGACTAGACAATTCCTCAGCAATCCTGATTTACGGTCCGACTCGGAGCTTCAGAGTCTCCGTCGTCATTTCTGTGGAGTTATACAATCTCTTTTCGACGGTCTAACGCGGATTCGAGATTCGGATCGTTTCATGCCATCAAATGTTCGTTTGCAGCTATACCGTCTATGTGAAGAGTGGTGCAGAATAGGCTACATTTCCGACACCGCTAAAGCACGAAACATGGCGATGCAGTCCTCTGCCCTACAGGGCTGGCCCGATCAGCTGCATAAGGAACGTGCGCTAGAGCTCTTCGAACTTGAGAGTTCTTCGCTCTCTGACGCGGCTGCTTGTGCGATGGCTGCTCTTACTGTAAGCCCTCCAAGCGGCTACACGTCCTTGACTAATGTTCATGTTGTTTAGGAAGGTGCTTTTTTTGGAGACACGCAAACAACATCTCCTGGAGCCGAGGCGATAGCTGCACTACAGGTTTCGCAAGTTCTGGAGCGTTTACAAGCCATGTTGGGTTCCAAGAATTCTCAGGTCGCCGCTGGCGCTCGGTAAGCAACATCTATGGTTATAAATACGTAGAATTCATCTCGTCCCAGGAATGCGTTACGAGCTCTCCTTACTCACCATACCCTTAACGAGGAACTCATCAATGGAGCGTTCAGTGCCGCGGTCGATATGGAAGGATCCTCAACGCATTCCCAATTCTTTACTGTTGTGGCAGAGCTGATAAACGACCCTCACTCCAAACACCACTTCACTTTTGGTCAATCCGTTTATTTGGGTTTGTTGAATCTTGGCAGCTCGAGCGTTCGAACACGTCGAGAGGCTTTCCGCATGGTAGAAACTGTGCATGCACGACATTCGGGATTTATCTCTCTCATACAATTTGAGCCTGGTATCGGAAGTCCCGCTCCCAATATCTATCTGTACGCCCAAAAGCAGATAACAGACGTGATGGCCAACGAGCACCCTCCTCAGACCTTATCATTATTATCACAGGCGTCCGCCGGTCTGTCAACGCTCAGTGGTAGTAATCGCTTCCTGCAGGCTGCACTGTTGGTCTTGGGGCCCTGGATATCGAATATTGATCTGATGCCTGAAGGATTGTCGAAGATATCCTTTGAAGGAGAACAATGTCTCCAGAACATGGTGATGCTCACCGCGCGGTTCATGGACAGTCATCCCGAGGAGATGCAAGACTTGTGGGCACGTTTAGTGGACGACCAGTATCCAATGAACAGCACCTCTACAATCAGTTTTCTAATGGGTCAAGCCATAAGACGCGCGGACTCCACCTTCATGAGATGTGCCACGAGAGTGATCGCATTTCTTTCACGCACACCTATTGGACGCCGGGCGTTTGAGGATTTGTGTAGCTTTGTGGAACCTCAACACATGATCGCTACCGTGGTGACTGATGCTATCTCGGATAACGAACTTAGCCATAAGTGGGATTTGGAACTGAGGAAAGTGCTTCCCATGGAAGATCCGGTGCATCCTTTGGCCCCAGCCCAACTTGCTTGGATGTTCCTCGGTGACGTGTGTTTGGAAAGAGCGTGGGATCTCCGTGATCAGCTTCCTGTCCTCCTTCATGCCCTTTTCACGCATTCCGATTATCGAATACCGTTCATTCAACACCAGGCGAGAAGAATGCTACTGCAGCTCTTGCGTACATGGATTCCCGGTTATGACGAGCTTCAGGCTAAGACTTCATTGCGAAATCGAGAACAACTGGAACGGATATTGAATGGGTTGGAGAAGGATGAGGACCAAACATTCTGGGCCGATTCAGAAGACGAGATGAAGGTCTTGACCAAAATGAAGCAGCTTTCCAATGTCTTCATAACACTCCTAGAACCGTTACATCCCACACTTCGACGAGATTGGAGTGAGCAGGCACTCCATTGGGGGACTTCGTGCTCAATTCGTCCCATCGCGTACCGATCCTTACAGCTATTCCGTGCCCTCATGGTTGATGCCGGAGACGCCAATCTTGCGTTGCTCCTTGGGCGACTTTCTAACACTATTTCGGACCCGGACATCAACGTTCAGCGATTTGCTAAGGAAATACTGCTGACGTTGCTCGAGTTGGCACGACAGTCTGACCTTGATGTGGCCCTCCTGCCCCAATTTTTCTGGTGTAAGTGAACTATACCGACTCGTACCCTGCTCTGACATCCTTCCAGGTGCCGCCGCTTGCCTCTCGACCACGGTCGAGTCGGAATATCTTTACGTTCTTGAACTTGTTCAATGCCTGCTGGACAGGCTTGATCTTGATGATCTTTCTACCATTGATTCCTTGCTAGCGCAGCGTCCAAACACGTGGCACGGTGGAGAATTTAGCCTCCAAGCTCTTATTCTCTCAGGTCTCCGATCTTCCGTCACTTATCAGAAAAGCTTCGAGCTGCTCGGAAGCTTGTGCAAAGTGGAGTGCGCGGAGCTCGTTGAGCCTCGTGGGGTTCGAGTGCGGGACCTGTACACGGCCTGTCTACCGGGCTGTTTACGAGCCATGGACGAAGCTGGACCATCTCCTCAATTAATATCTCTGGCCAACGACCTCTCCCGGCTCGCAGAAATTGAGAGTCTCTCGAATATATCTCGCATTATGACGTCCTTCGCCAAAAGCCGGTTCAGAACAAAGGACGACTTTGCACGTCAAGCGATCTCTGCTCTGCGTGACAATTTTGCCAGCAGGAATTGGCACGAAGTCGTGGCTTTGCTTCTGGGCATGGTCCAGAACAAGGAAACGTGGCTCCGTCATAAATCGATGCAGATCTTGAAGGTCTTATTTCAGTATCGCGAGGCTAAGAACCCTCACGATCCTCTGAGTTCGGAACTTCTCATGCCTCTCCTTCGCCTACTGCAAACAGATCTTGCACCACAAGCGCTCGATGTGTTAGACACCCAAATGCCGATGTCAGATCGCGTTGGTCCATCAGCTCAAGCCGTCTTACGCATGAGCCTGCACGGAGAACTCCCTGATATCGACGAACCCGAGCTTGTGCATAGTATTCCCGAAGAAAGCGGGTGGAGCGTCATCAATCCGACTGAAACGCGTCGTATCTGTCGAAACAATGTCATGGGCGTATATGATACTTGCAAGATGGCCTCACGCATCTCGGAAATCCACTTTGAGCCAGATCTTGATGCCGATAGCGATTCAATGAGTTCTGTCGGTGAGACGGAGAATAAGTCCTTGGGGGATCTGGTCAGCACTTTGCATGATCTCGGGTCATTCTTCCAAAGCGACATCGGAGCCCTTCCCGATCGCCTCCCACCGCCCAGTAAAGAGGCAGAGGCTCGAGTAGCTCAAATTCTTGCACGTTCGTTATCGCACGACTCCGCCGACGAGTTCCCTGGGATCCCACCTACGCCCTTCGCCGACGGAAACATCCAGAGCCCAGGATCAAGTCGTCGTCCCAGCTTCGACTCTCCTGTCATTGAATCTGATAATGATAGCTCGGAGAGCGACCCTGGTGATAGTTTCCCTCTGGAACGATTCGCCCCTTCCCCTGCAAGTCGTAGTCGAATGCCGGTCATTCCCTCTCTCAAACTTTTCACTAATGGGCGTCGTATACCGTCCTGAATATCGTTGCTTTCTTGTTTACAGATAGTATCTCCCCGGTTCTCATCTTCGGCTTGGTTTTCTCTTGACTTACTAGTAATCTTAAACACCACTGTATACTATGCATATTTTGTATCGCGAGTTATTTGCATCTTAGGAAAAATAATCATAGCTTTGGATCACTTCATTCAATGTTACAACAGAGTTTTTATTTTCAAGTAGGTAAAGCGCAGTACAAATGAACCGGACTAAATCGGTGACGGCACGACACTGGCCGTTGAGGCCCTGATCCATTGACGACCACTATTGACCCTTCGAAGGTCTGAAACCCTCGGAGGCGAGGTCAATCTCGTCGAAGGATGCGGAGGCAAAAGCTCCTAGTACAGAGAAAGCCATCCTGTCAACATGTTGCAACTACGTAGAGCGCACTATGCACAGAATGGGACTCTGACTCGCGGCACGTTGAGGCCGAAAGGGTGTCTATCAGACTTAGTACCTGTAGTGGTTGGACTTGTAGGGTCCGTTCACAGGGATACCGAGGTACTTGGATTGGGTGGTGGTCAGTTCGGTGAGGTGAACATTGAGGCTGGGCAGATGAGCGCGGGCGACTTCCTCATCAAGCTCTTTAGGGAGCATGTGTACGCCGAGAGGGAAGTCCTGGGGACGGGTCCAGAGAGCGATCTGGGCGAGGACCTGGTTGGTGAAAGAGCAGGACATGACGAAGGAAGGGTGTCCGGTGGCACAGCTATTGTGCAGCTCATCAGTACACAAACATCGATATCAGAGTATTAGAGGCTCACCCCAAGTTGACGAGACGTCCTTGAGCAAGGAGGATGATGTGTCTGCCGTTGGGCATGGTGTAACGATCAACCTGAGGCTTGATGTTCACGGCCTCCTTGGCATGATCCTTCAACCAGGCTACATCGACTTCGATATCGAAATGGCCGATGCTATTGGAATGTTAAGTCGACAGCGGAGATTGGATAAAGGCTCAACTCACTTGCAGACAATGGCATCTTCTCTCATGACCTCGAAATGCTTGCCGACGATGATATCACGGTTACCGGTGGTAGTAACAAAGATGTTCGCGCGAGGGGCAGCCTCCTCCATGGTGACGATCTCGTAGCCATTCATGGCAGCCTGAAGGGCGTTGATAGGGTCGATCTCAGTGATCAAAACGCGGGATCCGTAGGAGCGAAGAGATTCGGCACACTAGAGGCAATGAGTATTTTGAATTCTTAATTCCCATGAAATACTTACACCCTTGCCAACATCACCGAAACCTGCGACGACTGCGACTTTACCAGCCAACATCACGTCGGTGGCACGCTTAATACCATCAACGAGAGATTCACGGCATCCGTAGTAGTTGTCTAAGTAATATGAGGAATGCGATGTAGAAGAGCGACGGTGTATGCTCACCAAACTTGGACTTAGTCACGGAATCGTTGACATTGATGGCAGGGACCTTCAGTTTGCCCTCTTTGAAGTTGGTGTAGAGATGGTGGACACCAGTGGTGGTCTCCTCAGAAATACCACGGATATCTAGAAAGCTATGAATGGTTGCTAACCGATGACACAGATCTCACAAACCTTTGAGATACTGGGGGTATTTGTCATGGACGAGGTTGGTGAGATCACCACCATCGTCCAAGATCATGTTCAAGGACTTGCCACCAGGGAAAGCAGCGAGGGTCTGTTCAATACACCAGGTGTACTCTTCCTCGGTCTCGCCCTTCCAGGCATAGACAGGCACGCCAGTAGCGGCAATGCTATAGACAGTGGTTCAGCGTTTGAGTGATTGATCGTATCGATCACGATTAAGAGGTGACATACGCGGCAGCAGCATGATCTTGAGTAGAGAAGATGTTCTGTGAGTTGAAAGGTCAGTCGAGTGATACGACTACTCCGACAAAAGACGTACGCAGGATGACCAGGTGACTTCAGCACCAAGAGCAGTCAATGTCTCGATGAGAACGGCAGTCTGGATGGTCCTTGAAAATTTTCTTAGTATGAGAGCTCGCGCAGAAAAAAGATGAGACATACATGTGAAGACAGCCAGCGATGCGAGCGCCCTTCAAGGGCTTAGAAGCACCATGCTAAATGCAGGAAAAAGATGATCAGACGTGATCACGACTTGGCACATCGACATACCTGCTTGCGAAGGTACATCAAACCAGGCATTTCACCCTATGGACCTGATCAGCACAACTTCTTGATCGTTACTGGATCTTTCATCGCACCTCAGCAATCTCGATCTCCTTGCGACCGAAAGCAGCGAGAGAGATATCTGGCCAACAGGTGAGAATAATGGTTGTATAAGGTCTGATGGACGCGTACCAGCAACTTTGTAACCCATTGTATTGAAACTGAGAAGGGAGGGTAGTGGTGATGGTGGTGGTTAAAAAGAGAAAGGCGGGATGTTCGCGACAGGTTGAAAATTCGCAGTAGCCGGCTCAACTATATAAGTAATTTATTCCCACTCGTACGATCGCCCTAATTGTAAAAAGCTTTGGGGACAACACGTTCCCTAACACGTTTTCACATCACTGGTCTAGCTCGTTGATGTTCCCCGACAGTGTAGAAAAATCAGTTGACGGCTTCAAAGGCCTTACGATTCGAACCACGAAGAAGATTGAACTTCATCCAACAACAAAATTTTACCCTGTAAAGGAATTCGTAGTTTTGAGGAAAAAATTAGGGCCGCAGGCCTTGATTTATTATTATGCATAATAAGAAAACTGGTATCAGAAGTAGCAGATCAAGACAATAAAGCGTATTGATGTTCCCTCCTCCGGTAAGGAGAACGACGTCCCAGAAGAGAATAAACTCCTGACGCGCACTCCAGCTGAGTGGGTTAGTAAACAATCTTCTCTTGGACAAGCAGTAGACTCCTGCGAATAATGAAGTCGCTCGCAGGGGGACAATAAAGCGAGCCCGGAATGAGTGAAGAAAAGAAGAAAGTCAAGCGAGCAAAATTTATATGCGAAACAAGTTCGGAGTTTCAATCTCTTCCAACTCCGCCTACTGCTTGCTCTCGCATTAGCCGAGCTTTGCCGGCTCTCATTGCTTTAGACTGCCTTCGAAGCTGACTGCGAAATATGACCGCTGAAATCGCACGGCCGGAAGACCAGGGCTGTCGTTTCGCTGAGATTCTACAATTTTCATGCGAATTTGAGAAGAAAACGCTTCACAAAGAGCTCCGCTGTTCTCCAATTCCCAGAATTTTCAGGATGTAGGTTGCATCAGTCCCGCACGACCTACAGCCTCTGATGTACCTCAGTTGTAGAGATAGGCCTGCCGTCGAAATAACGACCTTGGTCGACCTCAATACGAAAACGGGAGAAGTAGAAATACCAGCCTCGGCAAGGCAAGTTATCCTATGCATACAGTCGCACAGCATTCGCGATCCTAATAGTTTATACTTTCCAGGGAATATACTCCCAAAGGACGGCTCTGGCGTGATGTCGTGCTCGATCATTGATATTTCACATCGCAAAAAGCTGGCGAACGAAATGGAACATCGCAAGGCTCTGCAGCCCGTTCTACCTCAGAGTAGGATGGCTGCAACGCTCGATGTAGTCCTACACGTCGCCAGAGGCTCGATTAATCGAACGAAATGTCCACCGCCCTGACGTCCGGCCCTTCTTCCTACCTATTCATTGATTGTCACATATCCGCCTGCACTGCAAAGCTATTTGGAAATCCTCTTCACGTCTACCAGTTTCTCACATCCATGCAGTGTCGTATCTCTGCTAAGCCCTATATTCCTAATTGGAGGCCTGATCCCTGTATACGTATTCCCCATCTCGCCTTGTATACATTCCGTGGCTTCCGGGAGATCGGCTGCCTTCCAAACTGTAAATCGCGATGACCTCTCAGAGTCGTCGCAACCGCATCCATGGACCCTGTTATCAAGTCCTTTGATGCCTGTCACTTCCTCAGCTCCATCTCTAGCCTTCCGTAGACGGCCCCGGATGGATCGCTGTTACATCAGGTTCCCTGAACCTAAGTCGGTCGCTTCTGTTGATGAACCCTCAGTGTCCTGTCTGAGGAACCACCTAGCTCGTACATAAGCTTGGGGAAGCCCTGGTCTCCACCGATGCACGATAAATATTTTCCTGCACACCCTCCTTCAAAATAAATCAGTAAATATATTGCCAAGCATAACGCGTCCTCTCTGATTAGTTCTCGACCGCGCACACGACCAACCAGAATACGTGCTTCTTTGCACACCAAGAGGCATCAAGAACAGCACTTGGTCCGTAGCTTCCCATCATCCCCATCAACACTCCGCTGCTGTACGATCGATTCAACCAATGAATCGTAGATCTTCCAGACCACACTTGACTTATGCAGAATCCTCGCAATCAGCATGTGCTCATCCCATCTCCAGCATTGTTCCGACCGCCTGCTAAGTGGTTGCAGCTACCTAAGTGCATGCTGTTGCTTTCCCACAAACTCCAGTCATCACCATGTCCCGCAGAACGAACTCTTCTCATCTCGGTGGCAGGCCCACTGCAGCCAGAGTTGGTATACATTGATTCACGGCCGAAATCAATGTTATCGTTCGATCTTCAGCTATCGGTGCCTGCAATGTTGACCGTGTCATTGGTCCCGGACTCACATCGGCCGCTTCTACAATTGCAAAACTCCGTCGATTTACGATGTCACAGGTCGTCGGGAATGTGCGGGGTGGGCACCGGCCCGTAGAGCTGTGCGTGCATTCCTGCTTTCTCGACGCTGTATTCCTCATGTCTAATGTTCTCCCGCTCAGCTATAGGCGCAATTGTGGGCCCAAACAAACCTAATGTCAATAAAGAGGACGGCATCCAAGGCGATTCCTCCCCGGCGCATCAAGCCGCAGTGGGCCCCAGCACTCCGTTCAATCCACTCTCCGAACTTCTTCTGGATGCTCTTGAAGAGAGAAAGGTCGTCTTACGCAGAACCCCTGTGGGCTGATCTGTTAGATCCACATGAATCTGAATCTATCAACGCACGCAGCTTTCGCTTTACGTGCTCGGGCCCCTAGCCGAAGTTCGCACTTCCAATTTCTCACAAAATTGCACCCGAAAACTATTCCAAACATGACACATTCTGTGCATGCACCACGCAGACTTCCCATCCGTGCTCTTTGCGAATTTATTCCCTTTTCGAAACTGCTACTTATCTAGCGTCACGGGAGTCGGCTTTATCGGTAGCTGATCGATCAAGAGATGTGGAAGGACGGTGCCTGCCGCTCGACCTACCAAGTTCGGTTCAGAGAGCGTCGCTCCAAACATTTTACTCCCTGTCGATCCTGCCAGGACTCGAATACCTGACGGCACGCCTACGGACTGCCGCCGTCAATACCTTCCTTCATAAATGAAGTTCGTGGGACCCCCGTCCTGGCGGTGACGCGCCTTTGTCATCTGGCACATGTAGCCTGTCTAGGAAGAAGGCGGCGAGTGGATTTATATATACGAATCCTCATGGTCCAATTACTGCGACACTGGAGCCCTGTAGAGATGCCGAACACCCTGAGGATTCCAACGCTTTGGCATTGCACAACTCAGTAGCTGGCACGCATGTAGGATGGGGCTCATCGGACGAACGCCACAGGGTGTAGATGCGTCAGTGTGCGCGACGGAAATCAGTCAGATTAGGTCTTCTTCGACTCCCTTGACTCCCCGCTTCGAAGCATATAAAATTATGTCTACGACATAAGCATCGGGTTGTTATCTGCATGAAACACATCAGTAAGAACAAAGACTAGTCGCGAAGCTACGCCCTTCGTCCAGGCACGGCTGGAAAAAAAATAAGACCGATGCCCGGCGTTATCGGATTTTGGATATCGGTCGTCATTCGTCGCCACGTGCAACAAGATGCTTACCCAATCCGGCATAAGCGATCAGGGACAGTGCTACGCGGCCAACATTTTTTTTGGTTCCGTCTAGTCTGATCGTCCTGTTCCGGCATTCGGAAAACTGGCATGCCACATCGATCAATCCTTTCCTCATGGAGACCGAAAGGACAAAAAAAGGTCCACCCACGCTAGATCTTCCGGATTCGCTGATACTTGTACCAGGCCTGGGTATGTGGCGTACAGACCCCCGGAACCCTGCTAGGGCTCTTGTATTACAGAAGCCTCACTTGCTGAACTTCTACAGTTCAAGAAGGCAGTTGCACACTTCTGGACCCGTACATTCAAGATTCCCTACCGGAGGAAAGACTTAGCTTTCGATTCACAAATGCACAGAGATTTACGCTGCTATGACTCTTGACTCTGGAGAACCAGTATTAATCCGTGAGAGAAACCATAATTCCCCAACTGTTGATCGTCGATAGGACGAGGATCAAACCGTTGGCTCGCGATCAATCTCTCTCTTCCTGAAGATCTCGGGGATGCAATTGAGGCAATGAATTGGACTTGTGGTCATGACTCCATGCGGTGTCGTCATCTCAGGCCTCACTCCTTTCAGATTTGGACGCGTTAGTCCACCACAGATAACAGAGGTGGATCCACAGATAATGGCAGAATGATCAATATATAAATTGACGGGCAGAGGCTTCTGATTTCACCACCCGTTCCATGCGACTCGTATCCTGAACAATTAATCGCTACGCGTTGAAGCGACACGGCAACGAAAACAGAGAAAGAACAAGAACGTTTGTGAGCCAATGTGATACGTAAAGTAGAATTGCTCTGGCGACGACTCTTCACCTCTAAGCTCGAGATGTGGTCCAATCTATAGCCAAGAGGTAAGCTATGTACAATCGACTTACTACTAAATGTCTCAACGTGGCTATAGGACCCATGCTACCATTGCAGTGGCTAGAATAAGAGAGACGCCGGCCCCCGAGTTGGGTTTCTCAGGTGACGCAATTGAATACCCGGTACCCAGGCCACGAGTTCCTTGAAAATCGGAGAATACTAATACGACGCAAGAAAGGGTCTAAGAGCGACTGTGTGCCTTTCGTTGCAGTAGGTTTCGAATTCAAGTTTCCAGCCAGGCGAAATTGAGGAGAAGAGGGTCAGGGTCCGAAAGCCGGTATTTTGGCCATAATTCTGGAGGGTGGCGATTTGGATCTGGATTTCTGGATATGGAAAAGAATCACCGTAGTCATCCGGGCGTTGTGAGCGATATCTTCCGCAGCATTCTTTCTCATGATATTCAATTTGTGCTCCTGAGCCAAAAGGCGAAATTGTTGAAACATTCGAGTTGGCGGCATGCAAACTTGAATTGGATCTGTAGATCGCCGGGACGCTAATAAATAAGCAGCTAAGCGAGCCGGAAATGGAATTTAAATAGTATGGACCATCACTTTAATCGTATCTCTGAAATACTGGTGATGGCAAAGGCATCCATCAGAGGCATTCTTCTGTTCATGATGGCCCAAAGCGATGCGCACAACAAGAAAATCCCCGCGAGATCGAATGCTGTCGCTTGGGTGAGGTAAACAAATATAATTTCAAATACCGAAAATCAACTATTGCTGCTTCCGCTTCGGGGCTTTGGGCCTCATATATAGATCCCGCGCCGTCTCGTCTTCTTCAATAGCTGTAGCCCTGTTTCTTCAGCCTCGCTAATGGACTCGGGCTTCAATTTTCCTCCTCGTAAATCCAACTCCCAGAATCGCTCAAATACCTTCGACAGCGACCAGACCCACCCCCCCTCTCGTCACCGTTCAGCCACCACAGGCAGCACCCACTCCTCTATCTTCTCAACTCGTGACACTCCATTCCTATCTCAAGCTCATCACAATCCTGGGGACCACCGAGGCCTCTCGCCTTCTCTACTCTGGGATTCCAACGGTCTCGCCTCCAGCGACATCGAGGAAACAAAACCAGACATCAGTCTGAACGGCTCGCCTCATTCCGCCACCACCTCCATGCACCAGCACTACAACGGCTTGGATTTCCCATACCAGTCGAACAGCAGCAGCTCATCGAGCAGTCAAAATAGCCCCAGTAGTGTCTACGGTCAGACAGCTTCTTCGCACAGTCATTCGAGCAACCACAACAGATACCCAGACTTTCAATCCCCATTGCCCCAGACGATGAACAACATGAACGATAACATCATCTCTCCCCACAACTCTTCATCCTCTTATTATGTCCCCCAGTCCGCTGTCTCCAGCAGCTACCAACCTCACAGTCGCTCTGGTCCCTTCAATCCCAACTCCCTAACGTCATCATCCCTCGGGAACAACTCACTGACGCCTCGTGTTCCATCTTCCATTCGAACTCAGGAAGACTTCCAACACGAAATTACTCGCCTCCAGGACGAAGTCCGAAGAGTCCAATACCAGAACGAGGTGTATCAGATGAAGATCCAGGATCTCGAACGTCGAGCTCACTCAGGGTCAGCTCCTACTTCATCCTCCCGAGGCTCTTCATCCTTCGAAGCCTCCTGGGCTCGTAGGACCCAAGCTCGTATCACTCGTCTCTGTGCTCTTAACCGCGCCGGTAATGCCCTCTGCGCATGGCACGACTCCAGACGAGAGCGTCGTCTCTACCCACCTCGTAACGCCCCACCAGACACCTTGAACTGCGGTTGCTCGCATGCTGAGGCTCTCTTCGAAGAGTCTCTGGCTCGTCATGGTGTCGGCGCTTATCTTCCAGGAGAGAGCGTACGCATGGACCCTGCTCTTCGAAACCCTCTCTTGAAGCTCCTCGAGGAGGTCTGGGGTTACAAGGATGGGGACTTTGATAAGTTCAAAGCGAGGACCATTGCCCCCAACGGAGAGGAGCGATGGGATTACGCATGGGTTGCCGGACAGGAGCCTGAAAACTGGGAGGCAGGCGGGTCTGCAGAGCCAGGTGTGGGCTCCCGTCCTGCTCGACGGACGAGCCGCTAGACCGCTCGAACTGTCTCGTGATTGTTGTCGATGTCGCTTTTTCTACTATGATTCTTCGTACTTGCTCGAACGCTGATTCTTTTCTTTCGTCGACTGACTTCCAAATTTGCTATTTTGTATCATCATTTGCTTTCTTGATCTAGTTGTACCGTCGAAGTGTCTCGCCTTGTAAACTTTTTCATCCCTATGTACTTCTTTCTTGCTCTCCTCGCTATTTTGTTTACCATTGCTTTCTTATCGTATATGCAAAGTCGATGAAGTCTTAAAAACGTATTCCATAGGCTCTAGTACGGAACCAATAGAGATACGAGTTACGTTTGTTGAATCAATGTTGATGAGCAAGCGGAGAAAAGCCCCCACTGTAGCACGACACCTTTGCTTCCGAAGCTCCTTCCTCGGGAGAATCGATTAGCAAACTGAATCTTGTATTTGAAAAGATCTTACTTGTTGATCCGCGTGGAGTCCTCGATAAGAAAAAAAAATCAACACCAGCCATTGATGAACGGCGACCGAGTGGGATTCAAGAACCGGGAATTTGGCTCCGTCTCCGGACCGTCGTCATTCCGTCCAAGTGACGGAAATTATGAACGCAATGAAAGCGTACAGACTTGTTGGACCTCCGGTATCCCTGAAACAACGCCACCATCTAGCCAATCTTGTAGAGCGGCGTTCATTTCGTCCACGGAGCTCACGCGCTAGTGAAGCCTGAGATCAATCTCTCGTCGATCGGACAGCGATTTCATTCGCCGCAAGTCTGTCCTGAATACCCTGTGAATCAGTGAGAGCATTTTTGAGACTCAGAAATCAAGTTTGATCAAGTTGGAACCTGCATACCTACGGATCCGGACCGATCTTGAGAGTAGAGTTTGCTTGCACCCTGTGATGTCGAGGGTCGTAAGAAGTGACGGAATGCTATAGGTGGGGGGCGATAATCACGCGTTCATGCAGACAGAACAGGTAAGAAGCCTGGCTTCGTTCCCAGTCGCCATTTTCTTAATGGGCGTACACGTGTTGGGATAGGATTGGTGGGTTTAAACTTGGAGAAGGACGCAGATGTGCAGAACATGAAGAGTTTTGTCCTCCAGGTTTTATTTTCCGAAATCTATAAAACCTAGGGCTTGGGCGAACGGTTGAAGATATCTGTGGCATGACGGCGTCAATGAAAAAAATCAACTCGAAAGAGATATCACCGGTTGTTGAACGAGAGTCGGTGATCATACGAGGCACCATTTTCATGAGACATTTCCTTGATAATCATCCCGTCCTTGATGCTCTTGACGTTGTATATTGTCGAGCCTTGAGGAGTCCTGCGGAAGTAAACCAAGGTCCAGTATCCGGCTAATAAAAGTCAGCTTTTGGCGGCATCCGCGGTCTATGCCGATGATTCTCCGGATCTATCAGATTGCTTCCGCTCCCACGTGACGTAAATAGGACGCTACCTGACTGCCGGTTCTAACCCGACCAGTGCATTGCGCTAGAGATAAGCACTCAATAGGCCCTTTGCACCTTTCTGATTTCTGCCAATGATATAATTTCAAATGAAAACCTACATTTGTATTTCCTCTTCACTGACCCGGACATTCGAGCAAGTCTCTCACGCTGGGGTAGACCCGTTTTTCCGAGGTTTTACCACATGAACACTTGAGGTCGAAGGCGTGAGTCGCTTACCACCTTCCTTATATGCTTCTTGTTGTAACCCGGGTCTTAGTGTCATCTCAGTTGAGCCACTCGACGCAGTTCCCCGCCAACGGCGAGTCACGGAAATTATGTTCTTACCTTCATCCATTTTAGGAAGCTTCCGAAAACTAGCGCTCCCCGGTTCACATGCTTTGGTGTGCCTGTGTATCAGAACACGTTTTTCGACGTTTTGGCCATGCTCTGATTTCTGTTCCCCACTTTGTGCTAATCTATAACAAGACGAAACGTCAGCCAAGAAATATGAGGCAGCCGAGCGATCAGATCCACGGCCAAGTATCCGGGGTCTCAGGGACCAGAAGGGATTGGAAAAGGAGCAGACCCTCAGCAGGGCAAGCGAACATTTTGCAGCCGTTACTGGTAAGCATAATCCTGGCACCGAACTCCCGTGATTTGAGACTTATGGAGGTCCCAGACATAATTGTAGTACTAATAATTTATGACTGCAAAGGCCGATGGAGTGACGGTCAGAACCGCCGAAACCGACGGAGATGTAGCGACACTGAAGGCCGATTGATCAGTGCATGTCATCCCAGGACATTGCCATCTTTCGAGATTGATCTTACTCATGATCCATCTCATGACATTGTAAAGTTGCTTCGACAACCTGATTCCCGAGTCCTGTCCAGACTCCAGACTCTGGACCTCTAAACGAACCGAGCGACGCTCAAGACACTCCTTGACCGAGTCGGGAGGAGAGAATGCGACGCGGACAAACGAGCTTCATTCCTCTTCCGCAGGTCCGGAACGTAAGTGGCGCATCTCGTTCAATCTTAAAGTTGCTATGTTCAAAGTAGGCATAGCTCAGATACAGAGCCCCTTTAGGGCAGTAGAAGAACAGAGGAAGACGAAGAGAATCTGGGGCTCCCCAGAACTCAGAGAAGCGCCTCGCCACTAATTGCAATGTGGAAGAGCAGTTGATTTCACATCTCGATGCATCCGAGATCCCCGCAAGGACACGAGTTTGCAATAATGTTCGACCGGGAATGCCGAACGACTTACCGAAACAGAATACGGAGAAGGCTGCCCAATAAAGCACTTGTGATTCCAGCAATTTTTTCCAAGAAAGAGACACAGTCAAACACGCGGAATATTTTCGATACCATCGCCAGCCTAGGCGTACGCATATTTGCCACCCCTTTCCAATCCCTGTGGAGAATAGTCGATCAGACGCATGCACGAAGCAAATATCGAAGAGACCTACTCGTTTATAGGCAGGTCTAGAACACTAGCCTGTGAGTATAAGGGTGTCTGATAGAGAGGACAACACGCACCTCGCGTGTATTTTCTCAACGTATTGCTTTAATTTGGGCAGATAATCTACTCCACGAGAGCTCCATGCCTCTAGGGCGAATACCATCATGAAATCAGCACTTGTCGGATGATCATCCCCTGCAAACCATTCTCCTGGCGTTTTTTCGAGATGGGATACAATCTACCATATGTATTAGCAAGACGAGACCGTTATGAATCAATAATTTACCCAGGCAGCATTTTCCCTCAAGCGTGGCTCCGTCAATTTGGCGCGCAGTTGGCCGAATACCAGCCAAAGGAGGGGTCGCAGGAAGAACGGAGCTCGTTCCGGGACGATGGTGAAGATCAATTGGTTCACTAAAATGGGCATCAAAGAACCCTCGGCATAGTGGGTCCCTGAAAAGGCCAGGCTTCTTAGAAGATACGGATGACGTATGTGACGTGACTTACAGTAAAGATTAGTGACTTTGTTTGCCTCTGAAGGCTTGAATTGAGGCCCATATTTATCGATGAGATATTCTGTGAGATTATTGAATAAAACGGACGAGTGCCATAACGGAAGCAGTATACGTACCGACTATTGCACCACTTTCGGCGAGAACGACATCCCCATCTGTGATGATCGGAGCCTTGCCTAAAGGATGAATCGCCTTCAACTCGCTGCGAACATGCTTTAGCTTGGTCCCACAACAACGTATCGACATGTCCTACTCAGGTGCTGTGAGTTCTGGGGTTCGGAAGAATTCCTGTATCTCATAGGAAAGACCGAGTTCTTCCTGCAATACAACATAAATCAGCTTTGCCATCTGAAGTAGCGGGTGGGGGTGCTTACCAGGAGCCATAGGATTCTCTGGGAGCGACTGTCGTTTAAATGATGGACTATGATTTTGGGAGCCTGGTGACCGTTTGGAGTGTAGGTTGAATCCTGAAAGAATTTATCTGAGACTGTCTTACCTTGACTGCTCCTTGATTATTGGGAGTTTCAACTACGCCAGTTTTCACTCAGTCGCCATGCTATCGATCCTGCGGTCTCACCTGACATCACGATCGAACTAATCTCGGACTTTCCGCTTGAGTTTCCGCAGTGGACGAGCAGGTCGAGAAACGAGTTAATCAGGTGAGAAGTCGATGATTTATGCGAAAATTGACAGGGCTTTAAGCGACGGCGAGTCGAGCCTTCGTGGTTATGAGCAAGGGGGAAGATCCTGGAGAGGACCCGATTCGAAGATTTATCCCTGTGGCGGTTGACGATTTCACCCCGGTCTCGGATATAGCGGGCCGAAGACATACCCGGGCACCCGAACGGGATTATCCTAGCCGAGACTACCCGGTGATCTGCACCATAAGCACTGCGGTCGTCAGGCTTTTCTCCATGTGTTTCTCAGCTCTACGACCCATGAAATTATGACTCTCATGCATCTGATATTTCAGACGACTAGGCATCACGGAAGAACGTTCACCAAGCAACCTTCATAAGTGGCTCAACTTCACAGGTCACCGATACTAACATCGAGCTCCAACAGGAGGTCGAATCTGTAATAACGTTCCGAGAAGACTTAAGTGATGGAGAAGCCTTGACTTAAGTGTGTAAATCTCGGACCTCCTGGCAACCCTGTCGATCCGAGTCGCCAGAACCCCGTAAATCCAAAAGCTCGCATGAAAGAATGGATTGAAGACCATAGAAGACAAATGAAACCCAACTCACCGGTAGTAAATGAGCCAGAGGTCTTCTGGTCTCCTCTTCTCCTGTTTCTAGAGCCCGAGAACGACCTAGAGGCCTAATAGGGGACCTTATCGAAGCAAACGCCCACCCGGTAGCTCAGTTCGGATCCTGACGCCCCGCTCGGTTATACATATTGAATCCGTCGCCAATTTAGGTCAAAGCGTCAGACAGAGCATCGAGTGTGGTTTGCGCAAGTGTAGGCGTGTGGGTCATGCGACTGGTAGGTCCTCGTCCCTCTCAGCCCGGAACTCTGAGTGCAATGCTGTGTAGGTGACCACGGCCCCGTTGCGATGCGATCATCAAGCGAACTCAATCTTAACGCCATTCACTAAATGCAGGCCTTTCCCAAATTGGATGCTCGGCTCCCAGAGTGTGAGAAACTGGTCCAAGCGTGACGAGTACAACAATGGATCAAAAGATGTCGTCGTTGTGTGTAAAGTGCAGCGATACGCGATGAATAAGAGTCGAGATGCCTGTAAGATATAATACAGAGATTAGTAGCTAAAGTCCCATAAAAGAAAGTCCAAAATATTCGAACAAAAAAACGTCATGACATCCTGAAAAGTTTCCATTAGATCGTAGAGCGACGTGAGCTAATCGCCGCTTCTGCTCCACGACGGAGAAATCGCCCTATGTAGCGTGCGAATCCTGAGTCTTTCAAGTGGAAAGCTACCTCGGCTAACCCAGCCCCTAGTCTGGGTTGTTCTATGAACTCGTCCACGTAAGAGATTTTGATGTTTCCGTTTCGAACTTCCACTTCCACGTCGTCACCGTCCCAAGGTCTATTAAACCCGGGAAAATCTCCTAGAAAGTGGACGCTGCGTGAAGGTTGACGGGAAATGAAGGTGAGGTGGTCCGACACCGCTGAAGAGAACGTTCCTTCGCCGTCCACGACGTGCATGCTTATTGAGCCCCGGAAGTTGCGAGGAATATAGATGGTGGAGCTCCCATCATTCGAGCGGCAAAGGAGACGAAAGCGCACTGTATCAGACCTTTCCTAAATATGAGTTAGTTACTTTGCCAAGAGACTCTCCGGCAAGCCCGGAGAGATTAGTAGAAAGCGCAGAGAGACTCACTATCTTCAACTTGACCGATCCATGGTCTGCAAACGCCTCAATATCAGCATGCGTGACCCTTGTAGTTCCGCTCCTCCTCAGCTCGATACCGGCGGCAATTTTGCCTGCTAGTGCATGCAATTTTAGGTTCTTCCGAGTCTCTCCATCACGAATTTTTGGTAGAATAGAGGGTGGGACCAGGACGGAAACATCTATGACCCAAGCTCCCTTGATAGAGCCCTTGGGTCGTAAGACGTATAGGTGATTAGTTTTTTGGCTGTTGTGCGCGCTATGTCGGGGGAGAGATAGGGTCGATGTAGAAGAGCCCGCAACAGCTCTAGGATGCACTAATGAGACTTTTGAAGAAACAGATGAGGATGCGTATGTGGGTGGAGGGGGAACGTGTCGCAAGTCCCGAGCTGAAGGTCTGCGGCTCGGCCGAGAAGAGGACGTTGAAGGTATAGAACCCGATGAGTCCGATTTTTCGCCAAGAATGATCATGTTTCTACGACATGAGCATGATTTTGTCAATCGTGCTCGTCGTTGCGCAGTACGCTCCAAATATTTCACGAGTCACCGCTCTTAGCAGCCGGGCGTCAAGAAGCGTGATGGCAAAACCGGCGCTGCCCGAACCCTTGCTCTTGCTCAGTCTTCCATGACATTCCCTTGAAAAGACTGGAACAGACACAGAACTCTGAAACGCTGTGGTGTTCATGCTACAGCTGACATGACAGACCGCACTTGTCGGTAAAGCGAGACATGCCGAAGATAAAATGCGCAGCGCTGAAGCTAATGGCCGCAAGCCACGCACTGTGCGGACGATCCAGGGGCCGAAAACAACCGAAACCGGGGCTTCGGGGATAGAAGCCCCAATGGCCGGTGCTTCGATGTCACTGCCATTTCCGGAACAAATTTGGCGGGACATCGACACCCCACTGGCTAGGGTTTTTTGTCATGACAATCGCAAGCCCGAGAACTCAATTGAGAAGCCCCAGGAGATGTGCACTCCAGCTGGGGTTTTCTGTCGCAGTGTCAATTTTGCGAGAAGAAAGACAGTATGACAGTTTCAATGATGTATTAGCTTCCGATCCATAACCCGTTGGTGTACAAAAATCGTGCCTTGTCTATTCTTCACTTGTAATGGATTTTCCAATCAACACATCAACGATCTGAAAGGCAGACTTAGAGATCAGTTGGCCAAGTCTATACTCCGCTAAGGCGCCATCGATCTGAGCGCCAAAGTCCGCCGGCGCTTATTCCCTGTGCTCTTTCCTCTCGACGACGACAGCCCGCACCTCCCCTGCGCTGTCTAAACCCCGTGTTGGCTGCATCACATAGAACCATCATTCAATTGACGTTGGCGCATGCCCAACTGAAAATCAGACCAAGTCACGGATTCCAAAGGAAGCAACAGGGATGAATACGGTCTTGAATACGGTAAGCGTCTGATCACTCATGCATACCGCGCAATCGCTCACTGCTTATTCGAAGGCGATCATTATCATTGGAGGCTTAGAAGGTGAGAATACTCCTTGTTATCAGGACTCACCTCACTCTCGCTCCTGCATCAGGTCTTCGTGAGCAGCGATCGAAGGAAACACGACTCGAGTAACAGCAAGACAGCCGTTGCCGAACACCGGAATATGAAGCGAAGATTGAAATTGGTCGATATGGATGACTTGAGCCTTGGGTAATAGATAGGATAGGAAGATAGCAAACTGAAAGGTCGGGCTATTGAGGCGAGTTTTCTCTTCGTATTCCATGTAAGCCAATAATTGATGCAAAACATCGTTAGCAGACTTATGAGAAGATCTAGTCGGAGATGGCATCGCGGAGTGCTCCGTGATGCTGGTCGTTGCGGTGAGTACCATATATGCGTACCAATCCGGTTTCATTCTGAGAGCTTTCGACGTAGACAAGAACTTGCCACCCTCACGAGAATTTCCAACAATCAGACAACAATCCCGAGGAGAGTGGCGGGGGGATATTGATGTTTTCGGTCGGATTGATTCATACGCGGACGGCGACAAGGAAGTCGAAGAGGAAGGATCAGCATGGGATGAGTGACATTCAGGCGACAAAGTCGGATTCAATGTGGGCGTGAGATGCGTAGTACGAGCGTAATATTATTTGCGGTGCCCTTCTGTACATGTTCGAAAAGCCCAGTGGGAGAATATATAAGTCATTCTGTAATGTTTTTAAAGCTACCGCTAGCATGACATGAAACCCCACTGGCTGGGGTTTTCTGCTATGGCGGCACTCTAATCTACTAATATATCCCTGGGGCTTTCCGGACATTTTCGGTTGCTGAAAGCCCCAGGTTCTGGCCCCTGTGGCTGGTGCTTTTCAACACGGTGCCGTGTACGAAAACCCCAGGGGGCGTGACTTTCTGCCATGCCTAGTGGGGCTTGCCATGGGGCTTTTGGCCCCTGGTTCGTCGGCACAGAGACGGGGCGGCTCCAGCACAAATATATTGCTAACCAATCGGTCGGAAGGCATTAACGGCTTCCGCTGTCACTCTACGAGATTATGCCACTGCTACACATGTATTGACGCTGCATACAGCTTGAAGAACATGATCTCCATGATCGCAATATATCAACAGGATCCTCAATCGCAGAGCTTGAGGTTATGCCCCAGAAGGGAGTCCTTAGCATCCAGGCTGGCGAGTATGACAGCAAGCACACTATCCACCCAACGGAGTATCCATTTCGGGAAGAATTCATGCCAGATTTGAAATCCCTTAGAAACGGGGATGCACTGCAGTACTGGTTGACTCCGTGCCTCCCGTCTGATGGCATGGGAAATTCCCAAGAGAGACAGCTCAATTTAACTCTGCTTACGCGATACCAATTTATGCGTTATCTGTATTTGTCTGATTTCTTGTCGCCGTCGTGAACGCAATGGCATTGGCAAGCTTGGCACAGCGGAAGCCTGGATGCAGTGTTGTATATACCGAGTTCTGAGTTCGATCAAGACGAGCGCCCCCCGGAACAGCGATCAGATTATCTTATCGACGTCTGTTCTTGTGGCATTGATACTAAGTCCCAATCTATTCTTTTGAAGGCAGGTCGGGTAGGCTCTCAGATATCAATTGAAAGAAAATCCATAGTTAGAAATGACTCGGAATGGGTGCGGATCAAGAGTCAACAGCTCGAGTTGCTTGACAACACTATGTCCTTCAATATCTTCGCCTATCGTCCTGTCAGTGGTGGGAGGGGCATCAAGATGGCATCACCGCTTCGCTGAGAACGAACTGTGGGGTGTTATTCTTGTGCTCAACAAGTGATACAGAACGGGGGCGATCGCCATCTTGATCAGTAGCAGGCATGCAACTCAAGAAAGGAAATTGATGCCTCACTTATGTCCAGTGTAAATTCGTGTTGGTTCGGCGGAGGCGGAAGAGAGCATGGCTGGTTGGATATGATGAAGAATTACGTTGAATTCGAACTTCTCATCAGGACACTAAGTCACTATTGGGCCGCGGATCAAACCGCCCAGAAGAATTGCAAACCTACGAATGTCCTGGTCTATATATGTCGAACGGAACCTCAGGCATTGTGCTTCGCGTGACATCCTGAGGGATAAACATTAAACCTCTTTCACAAAGACTTAGAGCCGGTATCACCATTGGGAAAGAATACCGGAGGCGGGGTGTGTCCTGTTCGAACGTGTCTATTCGTCGAAGAACATAAAATATGCCATAATCCCGCGGAACTGATAGGTGATTCTTGATCAGAGAACAACGTCTGCTATAAGGTGGACGGAACCACTGAAAAACAGGCACAGTTTCATCTTGATACGGCATTTGCGGAGAGTGATTGCTCGAGTCCTGGGGGTCCTACGTCACGCGAGAGTCAACGGTCAAGTGTCTGTGAGAGTGTACAATGCGTACGATGTATGGTGCAGCTGTATCATGTCGTCACAATGTTCCCATGCGTCCAATGCACTAGTTCAAAGCTGGCGGAGCCACTGACAGCACTGGATAAGATTCCAGAGAGAAGCCCGGGCATATCTTCCCGATCAAGGGACCATGAATTCGGAGGTGTAGATCCCCCCTTGGAGGCCCCCTTCAATATGCATCATCGCTGAACGAGAGAACGGCGCTGAGAGTGAAGAAGCTGGCGAATGTGGGAGATTCTGGCTTGTGAGGTCAAAGGAGCAAGAAGCGCTGCGATCTGTTTGATTTCGGATGGTGCCTACCATGTGGTCTGAGGCGGTAGCCTCACTGGACTGGAGTTCCTGAAGCCAATCGGGAAGCAATGCCAGTTTCACCGTGGTTCTTCGGACACGGAGCCTTCAGGGCGCCCTTTAACAGAAAGAGGCATAGAGACTTGAGTAGCTGCAACTGATGCTTCAACCTTGTGTGAACCCAGGAGAATAAGGGTAGCGTACCTAGCGTACCGTGGCATGTCGTCTCGCTTCTCGCCGCGGCGCTTCCGCACAATGTGCGGCGCGATAAAACTAGAACAGGGAGGGACTAGCTTTGCGGGGCCGACAAGCACAAGCGATGCCGCGCATTCAACAGAGTCAAAGGCCATCGTCGCCCGTTCGTGGGCTAATGATACCATCCTTGGAGAATAACCGTTCGACGCTGGAAATTCAGAGTCCAAGACTCCAAGCAAGAGTCGTTGACCACACGGTGTTCACATCCGGGGACAAGAGAGATACCAATCGACAGGACCCGGACGAATCACCATTTATGCCGGAAAGCATACATTGCCCTGGAGACTTATCAATTAGAATCATTGCGGCACTGGGAGAAAGGGGTCAGAAGCCAGACGCAGCAAGCCACGGCACAAATATTGAAGCCAATATTGCAATATTGTGCCGATATAGTAGCACATGGGATCCGGACCCTCCTAGCAAACCAGTGCAGACATTCGAGAGACTTGGAGACACATAGACTGGGCAAAGACATCGTGCAAGTCGTGGTAGCGCATCAGCCGAGCAGAAAAAATCGACTCAGGGCTTCCCGGAGGCAGTCAGGTCTCCAGCTGGCCTCAATTTCATAATAGCTCATATGGACGTAATGGGCTCATTTCTTGACTATAACCTCGTCGTTGGCGTACTCGCCTTGCTCGTGTTGACAGTCGGCACAACCATGTTCTTTGGTAAGAAAAAGTGGGATCCTCAGGGCAAGGTCGGAGCAGAAATGTGACTCTGGTAACAATTATCCGCTCATACCATCCTCTGCAGCACTGCTACGTTACTGGTGGCTCAACTGGCCTCGGACTAGCACTGTCGATTCTGTTAGCAACCAAGGGTGCTCATGTGACGATTGTCGCTCGAACGGAGAACAAGTTGCAAGCTGCGCTGAAAGAAATTGAAGTGAGTCGTTCCTGGCAATGACGCTAAGAAAATTGCGAACTTTTTTCTCATTCGTTTCCTATTAATAGGCTGCTCGTCAATACCCAGAACAACAGTTCCGATATCACTCCTTTGCTCTCGACACGGCAGACGCGTCAGCTCAAGCCATCCAAGCCGAGTGTGATGCAAACGGTGGACGTGCACCTGACGCGTTCTTTCTCTGCGCAGGCTCTGCTCGGCCATCATTCTTCATCGAAGAGACTGAAGCGACAATGTTGAACGGCATGGAATCGGCATACTGGATCCAGGCGTGGTCAGCCCTCGTAAGTCTTGTTTTTGGATGACTTCCATCCTTCCAACAGCGCTAATCAACGTGATATGATAACCTTTTCGTAGGCTGCCACTAAAAAGCTTGTACAGCAGAAGCAGAAAGGAAACATCGTTTTCGTGGGATCAGTTGTATCGTTCATGTCCTTCATTGGCTACTCGTCCTATTCGCCCGGCAAACATGCCTTGAAAGGTACGGCCCTCTCTTCGTCCTTCCCTATCATGGCTATATTGCTCTACAGGTCTGGCTGAAACACTGCGCTCGGAACTACTCTTATACGGCATTGATGTCCACATATTCTTTCCTCCCACAATGAAGACTCCCGGTTACGAAATTGAGATGCAGACCAAACCCGCAGTCCAGAAAAAGATCGAGGAGACAGATGACGGCATCACTCCCGAGCAGGGTGCTGCTGCTATTATCAAAGGTGAGACAATCGGCCGTTATGTCGTCGGCTTGCTAATCCGACAATTTGACGACATAGGCGTCGAGAAAGGACAGCATCAGATTGCTGCCGATCTAATCACCAATTTGTTCAGAAGTTCTTCTCGGGGTTCCGCCCCTATGAATCATCTCTTCCTGGACCAGATTTACGATATAATCACCTGGGTGAGCTTGAAGCTTTTGTGATTCAGTTATCTTGGATTGACTGTTCGCCAAAGATCGCAACTCCTATTTGGAGGAGAGGCGTCGACAAAAGTATCTTGGCTCATCGTAAAGAGCACGAGGAATACCTCACCAAGCAGGGATTCTTCTCCAAGTCCACGTAATCTTAATGGACGTCTGGGACATTGGACGTTATGGACCCGCATAGTATATTTACTGTCGTACTGCTAATCATAATAGTTCTGCGCATGCGTTGACATTGCAATATCCGCTGTGACTTTTAAACAACTTGAATATGTCTTAGCGTTTTGCGCTCTTGGAGGTTGTGTATGGAAGCAAGAGTCGAGTTCCACGTGGTTCTTACGTTCACAAAAGAGATAGGAGCCCGAGCATGTACATGCCACAAAACATGATACCATATCATTGAGTTCATGTAGCCATAATAACATGCAAAGTAAGAATGAAGGCCCTCCAAAGGGTGGCACCCCTTTTGATCGACATCAACGACACAATTAGAAAGTAGATGGCCGTTTGCCGACGAAGGTGCTCTTGACTTTTGAGACACGGTGGGGAAGAGGGAAGCGGAGCTTGGGAACCAAGAGCTGCTTAATGTAGGGGCGACGGATGTCGGGGGTTTTCTCGATCTCGGCGACACGGAGGATCTATGTTTTTGACTGATGAGTTTGGGGGAGGGATAGTGAGGAGTGGAACGTACCTGAATAGACCGGAAACGAGCACGATGTCTGGCGGCCATATCCTGGTAGACGGCCTTGACGGCATCAGCACGGCTGAGCTCGCGGAACTCCTTGTACATGTTGTGGGTTCCAGAGCGCGAGTCATAACGAAGCCAGACACCGAAGTTCTTGACCTTGAGAGGCTTGCGCTCATGGATCTACAACGACGAGAAGAAATAAAGATGATCAGACTTGGTTGGTAAAATGATGGAAGGAGTTCAACGCACCACGTTGAGACCAATGATTTCACCGTTAGCCTTTTTGACCTTCTTCAACTGCCTTTAAAACACCAGCACCCATCAACATCCCATTCCCACCATGAAGTACGTCTCCCAACCAAGGAGCGAGGCTCACCTGAGGAAGTACCAGAAACGAGACTTGGCAACAACAGAGTTGGGGGCGAAAATCCTCATGCGGTAGAGCTTAGGAGTAGGCTCTGACTCCGTGGGCAGATGACGCCCAACAACTTGGTATTCGATGAGGCCCATCTTGCGAGTTTTGCTGGAAGAATATAGCAAGTTAGTACTCGATCAAAATAGCGTTATCCAGACTCGAAGCAGTGCATCCATCGCCTTCCGCCCCGAAATTTCGCTCTTTCAGCAACATGACAGCACAGTATGCATCTCTCGACCGCGTGAACAACGTTGAAGCATGAACTCACAAGGTGGGTGGGTCTTGAGGATCTTGTAGGGTGTGGATGAGCGAGGACCTGCCAGCCGCAATAGGGTTTCGGGCGGAGTTGATTTTCGGAATTTGCCGGAAACGTAATATTTTGTCCCTTTTCCTTTGCACGAGCATGGAGAATTGCGATCTTACACGACACATTTCAGACGGTCAAGACTGAGTCATTAACACATAAATTGTCCAAAGTCTAAGCAACATTGATACCCTAAAAAATCCGACATCACACTCTAAAATCATTATGCTGCGGACTACTACTTTTAAAGGTATGGAGGCAAAAATGCCGAGCAGTCAACCAAGACGACATGATCCACACTCGACTTTAGACGACCGGTCTGTAGAGATTGATCAGAACTCGATGCGACAGGTAGCTCGAATGGGTCAACTTACGCGAGCTCACGTTTAGGGGTAACGTGGATGGAAGCATGGTTAGGAACACCTTCGATACGGTGATAGCTGTTCAAGTTCTTGTGCAGAGTGATCTGGAACACAGAAGATCCACCCTCGCTGAGATAAGAATGAAGGGTGTCAGTCGCCCATTTATGGACAGCTTTCTAGGCGACGCACCGAGCAACAATGACGGAGTAGGCAAGGAAGAAGACCCAAATGCGATACCATCTATAGCCAGATCTCATTCAAGTAGTGTTCCAGATCAGGGACTGAGTGCGTACCTCTCGCCGTACTTGGCAATAACTTGATCCTTGTTTGCGACCCAGTTCTTGTACCAGCGCCAAATTGTTGCCGAGTAGTGAACGCCGAGGACGTCGATGTTCTTCACTTCAAATCCAGCGCCCTCGAGCTAAAATATCCCAGGTCAGATGCGCCATGACATGAGTAATAAAAGCGGACCTGATTGATGACCCAGCCCAATGAACAACTGGCGTCAGCACCGGGGAAGATATATTTGTTCATGAAGAGACCCCTGAGAAAATGATGAGCAGAAGAGACTATCAAGCCTTCGAGCACCTTACCAGATAAGATCCTCATATTGCCAGTGGGGGCGAAGTCCAGCAACCTGGAAGACGAAAATGCCATCGTCGTCCAACAAGTCATAAACCTGACGCAAGAAAGCTCCATAACGACGAATACCGACATGCTGTACACCGGATCAGCGTCAGGCCAACAAGCGATATGTGAACGAACCTCAGCCATTTCCAGAGAGACTATCTTAGTGAACTTCTTGTCGGTGGGAATGAAGCGGTAGTCAACACAGAGAATGCGGGCCTTGTCCTCAGAAACACCATTGTCCTTGATACGTTGATTGCCAAAGGCGGCACCAGTTTGAGCAACCGTGATACCGGTAACATCACAGTCGTAGTTCTTGGCAGCGAACGCGACGAGGGTCCCCCATCCACAACTTCACGACTCGGGTCAGGCAATTTCAAGGGATCAAAACTGGCGCGACATACCCGATATCCAAGAGCCTGTCTTCAGGTTGCAAGTTGAGCTTCTCACAGACGACCTTGAGCTTGTTATCCTGGAGTTCTTCGAGAGTCTCCTCGCGGTTGATGTCCGTGACTATACCGGAAGTATAGATCATGCGAGGGCCCAAGAACCTTCATGCAACAATCAGGTGGCCGGTCGAGTTTGGATAGTTGGTGCAGACATACCAGTTATAGAAGTCGTTGCCGCCTAGCATAGGACGCGTCAGAAAGAAGTCAGAGGCATGGTGCACGAAACATACGATCATAGTTGTCACGAATCTGATTTTGGTCCTGGTCTTGCGAGTGTACAATAATTTCCGGAATGAAGGTGAAGAGGACATATTTGAACAGTTCAGGGGTGAAGTTGAATCGTGCCCAGTCATGGCGGTATTCCATGATATCCATTACATCGCCTAAAGAGAGATAAGGCTGTCAAGAACGGAACATTGACCAACGAAACTTGGGGTGCCCGACTGACCCTTGAAATCAATCTTTCCCTCAAAGTACGCGTCGTGGAAGATTTGCATAGGGATTTTAGTCGTTCCCGAGTACTGACGTTTGAGTTCCGCATCCTTGATATCAAGATAAGTCTCGATAGGTTTGCCAGGATATTCAGTCTTTTCGTTTTTCCTAGGTCCAAACGTGCTCATGAGGGTCCAATAACCAATCGTGACAGGTCCACCACATAGAAGGACGAAGAACAGATAGGTGAAGAGTCCGCCGCGGTTGAACAACGGCAGAGAACGTTTAACGATGTAAGGAACGCCGAGGACAAGCACTGCCAGTTGGATGTTCGAGAAATAACCATTGCCCTCAGCGGGCATAGGAGCATTCTGGATGGCAGGATAGCGCGTCGTACGCACGACTTTCTTTGGGGGTTCAAGAACTAAGCTCATCGTCGTTGGTGGCCTGCGGCTGAGGGAACGAACGATTTTTAGCGAGAATTATAGCAATACGGAATTATCGGTCCGAGTGTAAGCGCCTGCCAGATTCGACTCAGGGACTATCCTTATCCGCCGAATATCATGCCTACCAGGATCCTTGTCGTCAATCCTAATAGCTCTCAATCTATAACTGACTGCATATCATCTATTTTATCAGATTATGGAACTTCAGATTTATCCATCGATTATTTCACGGGACCAGAAGGAGCACCTCCTGCTATCAACGACGATGAGACTTCTGCACAATCGACAGCAGCATGTCTCCCCTTACTTCTCAAGTCCAATGCTCTGGAGACCTACTCCGCATTTCTCATAGCATGCTACTCAGACCACTCCCTCGTTGATCGACTCCGCGAACATACATCCAAACCCGTTTTGGGAATTATGCAAGCATCCATCGTCCAGGCACTTGCACTTGCACACAGGGATGACAAATTCGGAATCGTCACGACAGGCGCACAATGGGAGCCATTGCTGACACCTGCCGTCCTCTCTTTCTTGGGGTCAAGTGACATCGCCCGATCCCGCTTCGCAGGCGTTATCACCACGGGCTTAGGTGTCCTCGATCTCCATGCAGCGGATCCTCAGCTCGTCACGGAGCGAATGAGCAATGCATCCAAGATGTTGGTCGATAGAGGGGCCACTGTGATTTGTCTGGGATGCGCAGGGATGGCCGGCATGGAACAAACCATCCAGAACGCCGTCCGAGGATCGGGGAAGAAAGTCTGGGTGGTTGATGGAGTCAAGGCTGGCGTATCGATCCTCGCTGGCCTCGTGAAAGTCTCATCTTCATGAAAGGTAAGTTCAAATTTGGTATGTCTGGTACACGGCATCGTCGCTAAACCGCCATCAGAGGGCCGGGGACGTCGGAGAGAACCAGAGGATCATGGCATCGACATTGTACTATGTCCTTAAAGGGAGACCGTATAGGTATGCCATTACGAAGAAACTGGGTGCCTTCGGTGAGAAGCCAGATTTGGTACCGCTACGCATATGTCAAGTATGCCTGGGTCGCC
This sequence comes from Sistotremastrum suecicum HHB10207 ss-3, assembly GCA_001632355.1. Classification (NCBI taxonomy): domain Eukaryota; kingdom Fungi; phylum Basidiomycota; class Agaricomycetes; order Sistotremastrales; family Sistotremastraceae; genus Sistotremastrum; species Sistotremastrum suecicum. Next base: position 11,151 of record KV428100.1, on the reverse strand, counting down.
AGACTTTATCAATTCGGTGTCCAGAATGGTAGTGATATTTCAGTAGCGTGGCGCTGAGATTGAAACCATTAAAATCTTCTTTCCCTATCGAAGTCTCCCGTTTTAGAATGCATTAGGAAATGCTGGGATGTTAAAAGAGAAAGAACCTGTCGAAAGGCGCGGCGGAATCATAGCCAAGTACAAGCGCCTCGGGCTCTGAGAAACCGACATCTGTTTCTTCACAGCCTATACTTATGAGAAACAAGCACAGCAGCAGTCAGACCAAAGAGCAATCTGGCACACAGGAGTGAGGGCTTGATAGTACCTATTCTCGTGATAAAGGTTAGTAACCGGAAGTCGGACGTCGGAGAGCTTTAGCATTACACTGGCTGTTGTCATGCCAATTGAAATAAGCGAGGTCAACTTGCTTTGCCTGCTTCATTTGACGAGAAAATCTGAAAAGGGGTGCTCCCCAGTCCCTCCTGTACTATATTCTTTCCTTGGACAAAGAGCACACTAACAATCACAGGCTGCAAGAATATATCGACCATGGTCTAGACTGGAATGCGCGAGGACTGCCGTGCGGGCACGCGGTCAACTAATTTAGGGACGGAAATTCAAGGGTCCATAGAATCTGAGCATAAAACCCGGTGAGAGCGACAATGGCGAACATAGTGTAAGGCATAAATGATTGGAGGGTAAAGAGCGGTATCGATAATCAACAAAGTAACAAGAAAAAATATAGGAACAGGTCCAATCAATCAAAACAAAATCCGAAAACAGGATAGAGCGATGTGGGATATAGATCGCGATGCACCACAAAGAAATTCTTCTCGGTTTACATATCCTTCAAGTCAAGCAAACTCCGAAAGTCATGGGATGCATTTTGTATGACAATTATGCAAGGAACGCAATAGCCATGGAGACCAAGCCAAGGATGCCGGAGGAGCCAACGACTTTGACAGCTGCACTCTTGGAAGTGGTAGTGCTGGGCGCTGAAGTCGAACCGGTGCTAGTGGCACTTCCAGAGCTGGAAGTGGAAGAACCACCAAGATCTGTGGTGGTGACAGTGGGATAGGTAGAACCGGCGGCGCGGATCTCGAAGGGCTCAGAGACGGCATAGAACTATCAGCAGATTAGGACATGTAGGAAGACTGAATACCATAACATACGTCTGTCTCGTTGAATGGGTTGCCCAAGGCCAGTTGGTAGCCGGTGCCCACATCAAAGGTAGGGGTGATGGTTTCGGAGCAATCGAAGTTGTTCACTGCACAGATAGCTTAGATGGCAATGTCGTTCTCAGCGACAGTTCCTTACATTGAGCAATGAGAGCATCAGGTCCCGACAAAAGCTGCGTGTTCGGGTTCAACGCGCTGTACAAGATGTCAAGACGTGGAAACCTCAATGCGTGGAACCGAATAACTCACACGAGGGTGAAGTTGGTCAATGTAGTAGAATGGCACGTCCATGCAACAGTATTTGCGCTACCCTTGACTAGATGATGTCGGATGAGTATCGTTCGACGAGAATGGGCGGCAATCATGAGACAGACACACCCCACCAGATGTCGGACGAAGGCTCTGTGATGGTAAGACCTTGACCAAGTGGATTGGTAGCGGTGTACGGTGACTGCGCATTCACGGAAGCAACGGCAGCAGCAAGGAAGGGAACGAGTGAGGCTTTGACCATCATTTTGAAGGAACGATAAGGAGCTGGCGGGGAGAGCTGGAACAAGAACGGTGGAAAAGATGAAGGAGAAACGTGCCGATTCTAAACTCCGACAAGGGTCACAAGCCGCCTGAATCCGAACCTTCAACACGCCGCGAGCCTTGGTTGAAGCCAACATGTTTCTCGTGACCATGCCCACAGAAATTCTTGAGAAAATTCTGTCGCGTCTTGATCCTTTTTCTATCGTGAAATGCTCGACTGTGAGTCGCGCCTCGTCTCTTTCCCAGAGAAAAACACGACACAAACTGCGAAACAACAGCTCTGCCGCCACTTACGCAGTGTTATATCTTCGTCAATTATTCTCCAATACATAATTGAGACAGCCATATCAGGATGCGTCGATATCCGTCAGGAATGTATGACCAAATCTAGAGCCATCGAATTGATGTTGTCAAGGCGAAACAACTGGACGAACATGTCCTTCACCACACATGAGCGATTGCCATGGGTAAGTTTGATTGAGAATGCAGTGGTATGTGGAGGGCTGTTGGCTCGTCCATTCAAAAGTGGACCTCCAGAACCACACAGTCCCAACCACTACAACAGCCTCCAGATTGTAGATTTATTCGCCCAGAACCACGAGGTGCCATCATCAACTTTGCACCTCCCTTGTGACTTTCGTAAGTTCACGATGGACAGGGGTCAAGACCTTTTGGTTCTCGTTCGTTTTCAAGGGTACGTCTACTTTTCACTCTCATTGTCCTTCGTCCATCTCAGCATCAATCAGAGCATCACTGAAGATAGTTTTGTGTAACTTGAGCTCCGGGAAACTCCGTTTGGACATTGCTCATCCTATCATCGAATTTCAATCTTCAATCTTTGGCCCGTGGGCTTCTGCCGAAATCTTGGGACCTTCCCTTGCCGTCAAAGGTCGCGCACTGTCAATTGTGGATTGGAAAGCCGAGAGGCTCATCGTTGTATGTTTTGAGAAACACGTGTTTCATCGTTGATTTGCTTATTACATCTACCAGGACACGCATCATCGGTCTTTACATGGACCTCTCGCCGTCAAATTGATTTCTGAATCTCACTACGTGCTTTATAGCTGTCATCGCGATGGTCAAAACAATATTCCCTATATTCAAATATTTGAGGTGAACAACCCAAATCTCCCGCTTGTGACTTATCTTCTACCGTCCCTCTGCCTCGGGATGGGAGGGATTGAAATTCATTCCGCGTTATCTTCAACGGAGTCTCCTTCAACCCTTCGGCATGACCAGATACCAAATCCTGCTCATCCGCAGATTCTTGTGATCTCGTTCCCCATGAGCAAAGGTTGCGCAAACCATATCCATCTTGTCGTACTCAGGGAGTTCTTTATCAAAGCTGTCGAGAATCTGCGTTCCGGTAATCAGATCGGTCATGTCATCGAATGGAATTCCTGGGGTCCTCAGAACACTCGAACTTTCTGGGGTTCGTTTTCGCCCCGCCGAAGTCTGCATATACATGGTTTCAAGGTGGCCCTGGTCCATGAGATCTTAGATTTCAACCCTCTGGAGATCGCGAAGGATCTTGCGCTCCGTGATCCAGCAAAGAAAGATACTTTGTTTCAGAAAATTGACAAGAACAGTCGTGGCGCGAAGAGTTTCGATCCGCACCGTCTCGGTGACATTGTTACTGAGCCTTCGATGATCGAAGGTGGAAGGGCCCAATTCTTTGCGGAAGATGTCATCACTGGACTACCTTATCGTCGTATTAGGTCGCCATATCCGACGCATGATGACCTCTTCGTGAATGAAAACCTTCTTCTTGGAATCGATGTGAGGGCTATTTTCATCATTTCTTGATTTCATGGTGTCTTAAAATCTCTGCAGAATGAGCGCCGACATGGAGTGTTCGCCCAAGCTGGTCAGACGGACAGAGCATTGCACATTTATAGAATGTGACGTGCGAGCAATGCGCATGTCTGTCTCCGTCGACGTCTGAACATGGGGCGTTCGCAAGATCTTAACCCGTTTGGTTGGAAACCAACATACGTACGCACGAAGCTCCAAGCAACTGTTTACACAATCTCCAGGCTTCATTCAAAGGGCTTTTTTTGGACATGGGATTCCTCTATATGTTTCGGCGTTTCCGAGCACCTATATTATCACCGTAATGCAAGCCGTAATCTTTGGCTAGTACCGCTACTCCAAATGTATATTTGCAAGAACATCATAAAAAACTCGGGGGTGTCGACCTGATTCCACCGGAATCCACTTAGCACACCCCCTCCCCTAGTATACTTTACTTTATCCGGCGCAGTACAACTCCCATGTAGTAGGCTAGCCTACGCGGTACTGCGGCGGTAGACCTTAATCGGCTACCTGCACCGCGTCTGGGCTCCGTTTGTGTTAGCCCCCAGCGGTATATAAATACGAAATCTCTCTCTCTCTCTCCACTTAGCACAAACGCTTATGGCGCGACGCACCAGCGCCCAATTTTTATGACGCCTGGGCTTTCCATTTTCACGACGATTTACGAGTGACTCGGCATGTCTGTTTTTGGTTCCGGGCTCCGGCAGCGGCTGGCGATCAACCCTGGCCGTTGCCTTGAGCAGTCCTTGAACTTGGCTGGAGCTCAAACGTATATCGAAGATGAATCTCTTGAATCTACCAACGGAAATCCTAGAGCAAATCCTCAGCGAACTTGATTTTCGGTCCATTCTCAAATGTACCTCTGTGCGCTGAGTCTATCCCCATCCCTGTGGTTGAGATTCGAACATCGAGTAGCTCTGTCTTCAGTTGCGACGTCAAATATCTTTATCGCCTCGTCTTGCATACGCCATAGAACTTGGAGTGGCAGGATATGTCGAGAATAGGTCCAGGTCAATCGCAATGGGTGCCTCGCAAGCATTGGATGTCCTGCGATCTCGGCAAAGAAACTGGAAAACCATGGAATACGAAACCCATGAACGGCTTCCACTAGTTGGGACCTTGAGCAACTCTGCTCTCTGCAGAGGCGTGTTTGCCCGCGCATTACCTTCTGCAGCTACCCTTCTACATTCATGGTATTTGCGACGATACGACAGGCTGGACATCGTCAATTTATTCTCTGAAACTCGTTTGGTGCCCTCGTGGGGCCTGCGGTCTCCCTTCCCCTTTCGTGAATTCACTATGGACCCAGGTCAAGACCTCGTGGTTTTCGTTCGACTTCATCTGTATAGTAATGTCTTGATGGACCAATGACGTGAACCCTGACCTCGACTTTATTCCAGAACCAACTTTCAGATTGCCCTATGTGCTATGACCTTGGGTGCTTTCCACCCGGAAGCACCAGTCCCAACATTCGATTTCGTTTCTCAGCACCAGGTGCCAATCGTACATATCCAGATCCTGGGATCGCTTCTCGCCGTTATGGACAGCTCGTCAAATCGACTGACATTCGGGCAGTCAACTGTCGAGACACTATCTATCATAAACTGGAAGACAGGGAAATTCATATTTGTGCGTTATACCGAACCTCATACACACCTGAATCCTCATTCTATTCTGCAGAAACGATACTGGCCCGCGATGGATCGTATTTCTTTCAGGCTGATATCAGAATCGCATTTTCTTCTTCTATCTTGCCCACTTGATCACACAAGCTTCAAGCGCATTCCTAGCATCCAGATCTTTTCCATAAGCAACGCGCAGCACCCCATCCGCACGTATCTTCTTCCTGTTCCCTCAGCCAATTATATCATTCGGACCGTCGGAATCCATTCAGCATTGACGTCAACATATTCGCCCGACTCTAAGTTTCCTCAGGCTTCTCTGCCTTTCATGCTCCCCGGCCACCCACAAATTCTTGTCTTCTCATTGAGCCTCCAAGCAAGACATCATCCATTTGATCCACCCAAACACTTTACATTCGTGTGCCTCCGAGATTTTTTCATAAAATCGATCCAGAACGCTCCTTCAACTGACATCGTTGAGTGGGACACGTGGGGACCTCGGAATACGCGATTCTTCGGTCAAGGTCTCCCTCTGCACCAGCGACGGAATATGCACGGATATAGACTTGCACTCCCGCATATGATCATGGATTTTAACTCGGTGGATATGGCGAGGGATCTAGCGCATCACGCACGAAAGCTGGACAAGTACCGTGACACTGATTCGGAGGAGGATGACGCAGAAGAGTCCGATGATAGCGAAGGGTCTTGTGATTATAGCGCTATCGTGGACCAATATTCGGTGATCCTTGGCGGATTGAATCATGAATTTGACCAGAATATTGTCTCCGGGTTGCCTTATCGTTTGATCGAAGTGCCCGGTGGCAATCATTCTCTTGTCCTTGCTGACGACAATCTGATTGCAGTCAATGTAAGCACGATTCTTGAGTGCGCACATCTCACCCCTGACGATGTCACAGTTCACTGGCCATCAAGACTTTCATACAGACGCGTTGCAGATGTACGTTATGTGAATTTGAACACGATCTGTATCGCGGACGTCTCAATAGCTTTTGCATTTTGTGTTCATCATGCGAAATTGGATTAAATGTGCTGAGCGAGAAACAGTCGAAAACAAGAAGAGATGGAATCTAATGAGGAAGACAGCGAGAGGCGAATACACCCAGTACAGACAAGTCAGTAATCTAGTTGACGGTTCCGAGTACACGAGGTTGTGAGACATCGGCCATGTTGATGAAGATATCGTCAGCTAGAAAAGACATGAGTTCCAAGGATCATGGCTATCGGCGCAAGATCAACTTACCAGGATGACGGTACAGAGGTGCGCGGAGGCGTTTTTGATCGAGATGGTGACCAATGAAACCGATACTACGGCCCAAGACGAACAAGCCGTTCAATGTTCCAATCTTGATGTATTCATCAGCCTCTTCTCGGCTGAAGGCTCCGCTATCCCGCAGTAAATCAACGAAGCAGACGGCAATGCAACCATCGACGTTAAGGATAAGCTGGAACACGAACGATCAGCGTCGAAGCTAACGACTGGAAGTGCGATGTACTTACAGTATCCTTCTTCGATGTTGTGACTTTCTCGACGGCCAAAGCATAGTCGAGGAGAGTGTGAGTGGGGAAGTTCTTCTTCACGTACTCCTTGACGAGCTCCACACGCAAGTCAGGGTTGTTGACGCTCTTAATTTTGTGGCCGATACCACTGACTGTAAGACAACGTTGAGATCATGCGTTAATTGACTAGCGTAAAAGACTTACTTAGTTTGTTGGCCTTGCGAGATTCATCGACAAACTCTCGAGGAGTGAGACCAGTATCGCGAGCGTTGGAGAACATAGAAGCAGCCTCATCAAGAGCACCACCAAAGCGGCTACCAATGGTCAGGAGACCAGAAGCAAGTGACGAGATAAGATCTTTGCCGGCACGAGAGGCGACAATGGTGTTCATGGCACTGCATGATACGTGAGACACAAATTCGAACCGAGAAGTTGAGGACATACCCAGATACGGCGGGGCCGTGATCAGCCGTCAACATCAGGACCATCTCAATGAACTTGGTGGCATATGCGGGAAGACCTGGGACGATAATGATGAACACGAATTCACGACAAGGATGCCGAAGGACTTACGACGCTTAAACCACAACAAACTGACGACACCACCGATACCGATGTCCTCCTTGAACACTTCGGAGATACGCATACCTGCGTACATGAGCTCCTGACCGCGCTCGTCTGAGATGGTGGAGATGAAGGCAGCAGGCTTTCTGATGAGGCCGAGTTCGGTAGCCCACTTGTAGTCCATGGGAATGACAGGAGGATCTCTCTCCTTCTTGGGGACGATCACACCCTTGTTAACAAGGGCATCATAGGTCTGCTTCAAGGCGGTAGGAAGATCTTCGAAGGTATCGGGGACGATGAATCCAGCCTTCTTCATGGCGTTGTTCTTAGCATCGGCAGTCTCGAGGTCCGAGTTAGCCATCGATCCAGCGTGACCGAATTGAACTTCGGTAGTGAACATCTTGGCGCAAGTGCCGATAGCCCAAGCAACGATAGGCTTCTTGATGATACCCTTCTTAACAGCCTCAATGACACGGTACTCTTCGATACCACCGACTTCACCGAGCAAGACGAGCATCTTGCAATCGGGATCGGCCTCATAGCGGAGGAGATGGTCGATGAAGGTGGATCCGGGGTAACGATCACCACCGATGGCGATACCCTCGTAAGTACCGTTGGTAACGAGAGAGAGGATGTTGTTCAATTCGTTGGACATGCCACCAGACTTGGAGACGTATCCGACGGAACCGGCACGGTAGAGCTTGGAGGAAATGATATTGTCCATCATGCCACCAGAGTTACCGATTCTGAAGCAACCAGGCTTGATGCCACCGACGGTAGCAGGCCCGATGATGAGGACGCCCTTTTGCTGAGCGAAGTGGAGGATCTCACGGGCATGTCTCTCGGGGACACCTTCGGCAATGAGAGCAATGCTCTTGATGCTGGGGAAGCGGAGGATATCGAGGGTAGAGCTGTAGACGGAACGAGAAGAAGCAAAGTTGACAACGACGTCGACTTCGGGGTGCTTCTTGACGGCTTCTTCGACGGAGGTGTAAACGGGGAGGAGAGTCTCTCTGGTTCCCCAGTAGAACTTCTGTATGTGATGACCACCGAAGGGATAGATCATAGCGGCAACGGAGGGAGTATCACGTCCACAGCTGTAGTCGAAGTCCAACATGCCCTGGATGGCACGGGGCTGGAGACCGTAGACGAAAGAACGGGTCTGAGCATCGAAGGGGCGGTAAGAAGGACGCTTGGGCTTCTGTTGGGCGTCGAAGTGGACGATATGATCGTCGGGCTGAGTGCGCTGGCCGTCAGGGCCGATAGTGCCAACGGCCGCTTCGTTGCTGGAGACTTCCTTGACAATAGGAGGCGGGCTAGCAGGAGCACTCTGGAGAACAGAAGTGCCGGAGGCACCCTTCTGGCCTGCCTTGGTGATACCGAGAGCGAGAGGAACGATGTCGGTAATGTGGGTCTCGGGTCCGTAGACCTTGATGGGCACGCCAAGAGACTCTCCGAGGAGTCTCATGGCCTTGAGACCTTCTTGGTAGTTAGGTCCTCCACGACGAACGAAGATACGGACTTGGTGGGCGATGAGGGGGTTCTTGTACTCCTTGAGAGCGCGGATGATGCCCTTGAAGGTGGCGGCGACATTGGTGAAGTTGGCAATACCACCACCGATGATGAGGATCTTGCCATCGGGATGGGGTTTGCCGCGGGTGATGAGGTCGACTGTGAGATGCAGCCGCGTAAGTCGAGATAAAAGACTACGGGGAATGCAAAAAACTCACCAATAGTCTTAGCGTATTCGTAGGTCTGGCCTTCAGTGGGTGCACCAGAGTACTCGCCGTAGTTAGCAAGCTCATGGGCGAACCCGTGAGCAGCAATGGCATCGGAGTAAACGACGGAAGCACCACCACCAGCAACCATGGTCCACACACGACCCTCAGGGTTGAGGACCGTCAATTTGAGAGAAGCACCAGTAGAACCGTCGAGCTTCTGGATGTAGGCTTCCTCCTTGGTCAAATCACGACCGAAAGGAGCGGGCCAGACCATGGGAGGACCACGGTCTGCCGAGATGGCGCTGGCAGAAGCTTGAGGATCATAGACGGAAACGTCACGAGCGATCGCCCATTTGGGTCCACAGATCGACTCAGCGGTCTATCCGGAGCGTGAGAAACTTTTAGAACATGCGCGTGCAGTGGAAGAAAATACCTGATCGAGTTTAGCAGCCATATCGAGATAGTGAATGGCGGGGGGCTGGCCATTGACGGCATCGAGGCAAATCAAAGGGTTGATTTCGAGGTACGCGAAATGGAGGTCGACATAGACTGAGTAAAGCCTGATGAGGAAGTCGACAAGGGTCTCCTGCTTTTCAGCTGGGACCTTGGACAAAAGGGTGGATTTGACGGTTTGGCGGCTGGGGAATTCAGCACCGACGGGAATATCGAGTTTGAAGGCCTTGGCATCGACATCACCGACTTCGACACCACCTTCGTGGGTAAAGAGGATTTGATCACCCTCACGAACGGAGTTGATGCAGACGTAGTACTCGGTGTGAGAAGGGTGGGGGAGGAAAGGCTCGACAATGAAGTTGTTAAGGGTGCCGGTTGTCGACTCAACCTGGGTCGTACGATTAGCACGTGCCCTTTAAGAAAAACGACTGGAACGTACCTTGACAGGTTTTCCAGCGCGTTCAGCGATCCACTGCTTGGACTGTTCCCAAGTCTTGTTCAAGCTGAGAAGACCGGCTTTGCCTCGACGTTTAATGAGTTGATCAGGCTTTGCGACGAGTTTCTCGGTGAAAACCCAGGGTGGGAGTTGAGTATCGGGAGTGATAGTGTTAGTCTCGGGGTCCCATGAGATCTGGGCGACTTTTGCGGTAGGATATACGAAGTCAGTGGCAATTTGGGCAGACTTGGAGTATGCAGGAGCGCGTGCGAGCCAGTATGCGAGTAGCAGCTTCGCGTCGTATTCGCGGATGGCTGCGCAAAATGTGAGTTATATTCAGGATGCATTCGAAGGACTGAAGATACCTTTGGAGGACATGGTGGTAGTGATGGAAGGGGGTAAGACGATGCCGCGCTAAAAATCGTTGACCGGCTTTTATGGTTCGAGATTTTGTGTTTGGGGTCAAAGTCCCTGTCCCCCAAAGTTCTCACGGCTCTCTTTCGGTAGCAGTCCCCGTCACACAACATTCCGTACACTCTCCATGGGGAGCTCGTTATCCCATCCCAGATACTGGGGTTTAGCATGCAGCGTGCTGGCCAACTGAACTAATAGACAAAATATTTTTCTCTGCCATGTCTTTTCCTTGATTATTTCGACTAAATGAGCGACGGAACGCCGAATCTGGTGCAATGCTTCCAGCATGCATTTTAGGCATGGATTGCCTGACAATTGTACAACTTGAATCGTATCATCTACTCGGCGGCTGTTTCAAACGTAGCGCTGCTGTCTTCTCCCGTCAGCGACCGACTGTTGAAATCAAAATCACAGCCACTGATGCCACCGTTCATTGGACTGCACAGGACCCCAGATCTCAATATTGGACACTGCACTAATGATTTCCTCTCGCACTCCGAGCTTTACGTTCTTATCGACTGAGAAAAACGTGCCTTGTCTATCATACCCCAACGCTTCGAGAAGATCCAATCTGAATTTGACTTTTGGAAGCGTTCCGGTGACCGCTCCGAAGCTTGTAATCATTGATATGATTTTATTCGCCTTCCTATAGAGTATCTTATAGGGCGTTACAGCCCTTTGACGCTATGCTATCAGTTATGGCATGCTTGTCGAATAGAAAGAAATTGTGTGTTACAATGCTCTTGAGCTTAGGCGGACACACTTTCCGCAGATGGCATGCATCTGTAACATCTGTAGGCTTCGGCCGATGCTTTATCCCCGGCATAACTGCTTCATTCTCGGACTCTCCTTTTCTCAGTTTATCCGTAGTCGTATATATACTGTCTGTATCTCGTTGTATGGCCTTCGAGGCTTTC